>CAUYPK010045708.1:0-19984 GCA_963574355.1 Loris lydekkerianus
TTGTATAATGAGCACTTTCAGATTGAGCCGGGCGTTGTGGTGGGCGCCTGTAGGCCCAGCTGCTTGGGAGGCTGAGGCAGGAGAATCGTGGAAGCCCAAGAGTTGGAGGTTGCTGTGAGTCCTGTGACGTCACGGCACTCCACCGAGGGCGGTAAAGTGAGAATCTGTCTCTACAAAAAAAAAAAAAAAAGAAAGAAAAAGAAATTGTTTTGACTATTAAAATGTGTCTTTTGCATTTTCTACAAATTTTAGGATCAGCTTATCAATTTCTGCAAAGAAGTCAACTGGGATCTTGAAATAAATTGTGTTGAATCAGTAGGTCACTTTGGGCCACAACGCCTTCCTGACAATATTATGTCTTCCAATCCATGGACATGTGACATCTTTCCATCTATTTAGGTATTTCATTTCTTTCAACAATGTTTTGGACTTTTCAGAGTATGAGTTTTGCTCCTCTTTTATTTTGTATATCTCACTTACTGTATTAAAGTGCTTATCTTCCTTCATCTTAAATGCTTTCCTTGTGCTTACTTTCTTTATATTGTAAGGCAAAAATTTTCTTTAATAATAGGTCAATAACAGAGCTTAACTTTTTCTTTGCTCTGGACTGCAGACACCTTGGCAAATAACACAATCAGAGTTCCCAGGTGCTGTAAGGCTTTAAAATCTGCTGTTCCTGCCCCATCAATCCCATAATGCTGAACACAATGCTCATACAATGAAAAGCCGCAGCTAACACCACTGTAGCTGGCCCCCTAGGAATTTATTGTAAAAGGGTTTCACTGTACTTTGTAAAGCAATTTGGAATCCTTCATGATGAAAGGTTCCATATAAAGAAGGTAATATAATGGACTTGGCTTTCAACTTATTTCATTTTAAGCCTTAACAGAAACATGAATCTACTATATTAACATCATAAACCAATAGGTGCGACATAAATGCTGCATAGAAATATTCTAGGTAACTTAAATTGCAAATATAGCTATGGATTAGGTAAGTGCTTAGCCAAGTAGTATGCAAATGTTGATTAATAAGGCAATTATACTCAATTAAAATAACAATAATGCTACATTTTTCTACATTTTTCCCAATTCTCCAGGCACCCATTGACTTTGTTATTTGGTGTGAGCCTACCACCTTAATCTCAAGCCTAAATGCAAACACACATGAGATGTCTCTTTAGAAAGAAACACCCTTCCTTCTGGATTGGTATCAAACCAAGACTCCAGCAAAAGTGAGGGAGATGGTTGGGAGGATAAAGGAAGTCTCTCTCTAATACATGTGATTAACTTGATGCTTTTAAAAAGTCCATGATACTAGCTCAGCACCTGTGGCTCAAGCGGCTAAGGCACCAGCCACATACACCTAAGCTGGTGGGTTTGAATCCAACCCCGGCTCGCCAAACAACAATGACGGTTGCAACCAAAAAATAGCCAGGCATTGTGGTGGGTGCCTAAAGTCCCAGTTACTTGGGAGGAGGAGGCAGGAGAATCGCTTGAGCACAGGAGTTTGCTGTGAGTTGTGATGCCACAGCACTCTACCCAGGGCAACAGCTTGAGGCTCTGCCTTAAAAAAAAAGAAAAAAAAGTCCATGATACTTGTAAAAAATGCTCCCATGTCCTAGAGTTACTTTCATGCTTTTTAGACTTTCTTTGGAGACCAGATTTGCAATGCTTCCCAAGGTCATGATCCCTAGGCATTATCCATGTCACTAGACAGTAGCTGTACTTCACCCCCAGACAGCGATGACCAGAAACACTTAGATAGTTATTAGAATGCTTTTGATGACAGGTGTGTTAACATGAATCATTGTCATCATCATTTTTAAAATATCATTTTGGGGGAACAAGAGGTGATTCCTGCTTCTATAGAAGCTGCATTCCAAAAAATATGTATTTTTGGTATCTGTGAGTCCTTATTTACAGATAAACACATTTACAGGGAAATGCATTAAATCTACAACTATTAGCTTTACACGTATGTTAGATGAAGTACTCAACTCGATGGGTGAAAAATGACATTTCTATTTCAACTTCTCATTTCCTGTGCCTTCCACAGCCTTACTGTGATGGGACAGAGCATGGTAAGGCTCTTACTGGAAATCAATTTTCATGCAGCCCTAGCCCTCTGTACAAAATAATATAAATCACCAATCACGTTGCAGAAAGTTTCAAACTTCACTTTGGATGGGCACACATTTGAAAATGTGAGGAGGAGGGACCGTCAGACTGGTTAGGCTGCTGAAGAGAGGGAGGTGATCAGCAGCTCACAGTGATACTGAAGATGGGCCCTGGCTTAATTGAAACAGAAAGGGTGGGGGTTGACATCCCTGCAAGAAGCTGCAGTGAAACGTGCAAGGACCTCCCCCCCTCCGGATAGCATTGTGTGCACCCTACCCTTGTCTCTATTTTTCATTGCAACATCACAGCTATTCTATGCAAGAAGATTCTTATCTTAAGAGTAGTGCAGAGAGTTTCAAAGCTCTCTTAACTATGGAACAGTTTGTTCAAGGAAACCTTAATATGAAACCTCAAATAGAAAACAAATGAAAGCCCCAGGATTCTTTCCAGGTCTCCCCTCCTCCTCCTCCAGCCCTCCAAGAAGGGACCTCTTAGTCTGTTATAACTGTTTCACTCTAGTGAAACAAAAATCCACAAGGTAAGGTCACTGTTAGACCCCGAAATCTTCATGAAGCTTCATGAAGAAGATGGGACCTAAATAGGCTTTGCATGGTCATGGATTTTGCATGGGGGATGTAGCTCTCAGAGTTCCGTGCAGTGGAATGGGGTGGGATGGGGTGGGGGGGAAGCACTCCAGGCACAACAGAAAGGAATGAAACACGGGGAATGAGCTGCCTGCTGAGCCATTGGAAGAGCTGGAGGAATAAGCCAGGAGGTTGCCAGGCTGATTGGGTTCAAGGTCACATCACAGCAGCTGTAATGCAGAGGTCAGGAGACTGCCAGAAACTAAACTGCCTCCATCACCCAACACTGGAGCAGCTGGTGGGGCCCAGTCGCTTACTTTATAGGCAGCACCCTCTGCAGGAGGATGCCTCTGATCCTCATGCAAGGACATCTCACGGCACAACCTAAATGGCATCCAGAACCATGGCCTCAGAGGAGTCTGACGATATAGTGGTTAGCCCTGCAGCTCCCTGTCATGAGAAGGAACTACAAGGATCTCACTGAACAGAAAAATTGGGGGAAAGGCTGAGCAAAGGTGGGGCTAATGCAAACTGGAAGATGAACTCTGGAGGTGGACAGCTGTGGTCCTGCTGTGAAGCCAAGACAAGCTCAGGTAGCCTTGAATGAATAAATGGAGGGCATGGAATTTCCTTCCACAGAAATGTTAAAGAGTATCTCAGGAAGTGTTTTTTATGATGATTTGAGATCAGTCTTTTATTTCTTTGCTATTTTTGTTAACACAAGAAATTTATGTTTGTTGTAAAAATTTAACAAAATGTATTCATACACAAAAAAAATAATAAAATCTGCCTATAATACCACCATCCAGAGATAATCTATATTGGTGAATCTACTTCCAGACATTCCAGGGTCATTTTACTATGATATCATGGTTTTTAACTTTTTCTTTACTTATGGACAACTTTCCTAATTATTCCATGGCTTTACAGGGATATCAGCAATAACAGCCATGTTGTTGACAGTATTCTATGATACTAGCATCTTACACTTTATTTAATAAATACTTAAAATCTCCCTCTTTGTTTGACATATAATTTTAGATTAATAATGATGGGATATGATGGGATAAATAGAAAAGCCAATATTGCAGAGAAGGTTGGAATTGGGAAGTTCTTAAAGCAAAAGTATCTAAGAGTGAATCTTTTGAATGATGAGTAAAGATGCAGCAAAAGCACAGTCTGTCAGCGCTGGAAGGGGCTCAGAATCATCCTGGTCCAACTTCCTCGTATAACATGGTGGTGATGGAGGCCATTTTGCACTCTCTTTATCCCCAACTTTCCAGCCCTCATTCTCTGTTTCTTTATCCTGTCCTAAGTCATGTGTAAAATTCTTGTCAAAACTCCAATCTAAACAGAAACCCCCAGAAAATATGATTTAAATAAGTAGGACAACAAAAATCCAAGTTATAGTAACTCCATTCCATTCACCTAGCATTCACTGAGAGTACTCCGTGTTGAAATCAGTGCTATGAGGGAGTGGTTAAAAAACCAATAAAGACTCTCCCCTCAATACAGTTACTGTCTTACAAAGAAAATGAGAAGGAACCTCTCAGTCATTTTGAGACACCTGCTCATTTTGTACGTGGGAACGGCTCTGGGTTCCAGACAATTCTTTCTTCCACATTTTCTCACCTCTTGGATTTGGTTGTAGAAAAAAATCAGGAATGTGAGAAAAAAATGTACATGGTTTTATACCATGCAGAACAAGAGCATTTAACATCTGATCACTCGTATTTTTCTTGTTTAGACATCTCCACCTTTTTTTATTTTTTAATAAAGCAAAAGGCAGTTATCCCTAGTGGTTTGCAGTGAGAGTTAATTATCAGAGAAACGCTTGGCCTTTAAATGTTGTTAACGCTGATATCCTCTTGTCTTTTTCTAGTTAAGATTTCCTCGTCTTGATCCTCTCTCCTTACCTATCCATCACACACTGCATGCTTCCATCACACACTGCATGCTTCCAGGTGTTCAGTTAATCATTCCACTTTGGGTTTCCTATTACACTTCCCTTGCCTTTAAAATATCTTGAAAAAGGAAATCTGCCAATAAAAAAACCACCCAGACCAAAAAGTCTTTGCAGAAATTCTCCCCAATGGAGCTGGACTGTAAGTGAAGAAGAGGTTAGCCATAATACCTTGGAACAGAGGTAATTTTCCGAACACCACGCCTTCTCACGTGACTCACAGGTTCTGAGGTCTCAGCCACATGCATCTGAAGCTGTTTGGAGATTGTGAATTCCGAGCATGGTTTAAGACCTGACCATGTTGCTCTGTTGTTCTTGTATTTCCTCTGTTTGACAATTTGAGGCTTTTAATTGGGGGTGGATGGGGAGGCAGAGTACTAGCTCTTAAGCAGATGGTCATAATTGGTCCCCAGGGGTGAAATTTGGGAGGGAGTTTGGATGAGTCTCTCACCGAGGTTCTAGGAGTCTCTGACTCACTCAGCTTGATTCAAGGCCAGGAGGGAGGTTGCTGATTGCTTCCAACCTGTTCTTCAGCAAGTAATAAATGTCAGTTGGTCTTTCTTCATATTGTAGAAACTATATCCATATAAGAGAACATGGAAAACTATATGTACTAAAAATGCATTCACAGGAGCCAAACTCATGCGTGCTTAGAATTAAGTTGTTGCATCTAGTCCATTTGTCATTCTTTTTATGTCCAAGTTTTAGTAACAGGATGTTTTCAAATAGTTTACATTTCTCTTGGGACATCTTCCCAAACCAAATGTCATATGAGTGTTAGCCAGGCGTGATTTGGATTTGCTCAATTCTTGTTGTTTCCAACAAGATTTAGGCCATTTCTGCAAGCAGAATTTTGCGTTGAAGATAATGGGATTTTCTTGCCTGTCCATAAGGAGGAAAATTATTAGATTGGTGGGAAAATTATGGAGTACTTTATTAAATCCTTGGACATTAAAAACTTCAGTTACTTGGAATGCCCACATGATAGAAGCAAATTGCAACTGATATTTAAAAGCACATTTGATGAAAATAATAAAGTTGATTTTATTTTTATTAATATTATTTTATGTGATGTTTAGTGTTCTCTAAGAAAATTATACTTAGTAGGCTTTTCTCTTTTTTTCTAAAATATTGTACTCAAAAATATTCTTTTTTTAAATTGGTTACAGGGTAGTAGATCTTTGTGGTAGAAAATTTGGAAAAATATAGAAAAGTGTAAATAAAATTTAAAAGTACCTATGACTCTTCAACCTTGGGAGTCTTCCTTTTTCAATGATAGTCAACAGTGAACATTATTTGAAATCTTATCAAATTTTATTTTTTTCTGAATTCATTATTTCCTGATTTAAACCTTTATTAATTCTTTTGACAGGAATTTTGCTTTAGTTCAGAGGCTCCCAACATCACACTTCAAATGACTCCTTGTCAGATGAGTGGATGTGAAGATAAACCTGGCTCATGTCATGGGGTCTTAGTCAAACTACTGTTTCCTTATTAATGTAATATTCTGTGAAGAAAATAAAGATTAGAACCATGCATGGAGTTGCAGGAATTCTTAGTAGTAATAAGAGAATATATTCAACAAATTAGAAAATGAAATAACAGCCCTGGCTGGGAGAGTCTGGGGGAAATGAGTATTTTGAGTTAAATACATTGGTGCTCTGGATCAAATGATGTTTCTGAAATAAGGCACAAGAAGGAAGTGAGTGACCAGTAGGTAGCTACCTGTCTTCCCTGGAGATACAGAGCTACTCAGGGCAAACCTTGGACACTAAGCAAGGGCCTCTAACCACACATCCCATGAGCTTTGAGCTGCAGAAGAGTTATTATACCCACTTTTCCATATTAAGCATGAAATAGTGTAAGATAAAGTCATCTTCTAACAGGATATGTGGAGGTCTTACTAAATCAAATCATGTAGATGTATTTATGGCCAAATTCACCTTCTATCTCCAGCAGAATCTTACTCTTAATCTTAGCCAAAAGGCCGAGAAATGATCCCAGTAGAATCTTAAAAGCCGAGTCTCTAGAAGCAAATTCTTTCCCAATACAACTATCCTAAGACCCATGTCAAGCAATGTTTGTTCTAGAACCAGTATTTTTTTCATACAAGCAATTGCCAAGCTGAAACATATCTAGGCTAACATCAGGTAGAAAGAAAAACCTATTTGTTTAATTCAACAGGTGTTTGTTTTGGTGTAACTTAGTGCCGTAGGATTGTGTGTGTAGATATGACTTTAATCTTCTAGAACATACTTCAAATATATCTTAATTTTAAAAGTCTCTTTAAAGCCAAATTTGCACGACGACATTTTCTTAGGCATGAGACTTCCCATCCAGTTTTGAAAGCAAAGGCATTCTCCAGCTAATACCCACAACCTTGAACCAACTCTAAGCTGAGAACCTATTAATTCTTCATCATCTTTCCATTCTTCACCTTCTTTCCCCAATTTATCATCTCTATTCACTCACTCCAGCCTATAGATTAGGTGGAGTTTGGAAACATAAAGGAGGTATTATTTGAAAGAACATTGTCACAGTGAGGTTTTGTTTTACTGCAGCCTTGCCCTGCCTTATTGTTTTCTGTAAGTGGCTAATTGCCCAGAACTTCTAAGATCTATGTTTAAAACTCCACTGTCTGGAGGCTGTGCCTATTATTGAATGAGATAACTGCCGTTGGCAGAGGTGCATACAGCTGTTTTGATGGCAGAGCACATTAATTTGCAAACACTGCTGCACAGAATGAAGGAAATGCAACTGCTGTCCTCCTGGGAGCAGCCACTTAGGCACGAAAATAAATAAGAGATTTTGATTATATTTGGAACTCTAAGGCTTGTGCCCAGGGAAGCTCCATCTTTAAACTCTTGTCATTTCATGTTTACACAGAAATTATAATGGAAAAGAAAAGGCTCAGAGTTCTCTGTACAAGCATTTCATGTGTTATAAAATGTATCCATGTTCTTTGGGGGGCAAATTGAGCCACAATTTGCATTTGTTCATTATTTCACCTCATTATATGAGATAACAAATGTGAAGGGCCCAGCATGGTCTCTGGCACACATAGTAGGCGACCTAGAATGTCTTTTTCTTGTGTTCTCCCTTTTTCACCTGTTATCTTGTTGCTCCTACTTCTTATTAGAAGTCATTCTGAAGAGAATCTGATTCCAGTGTGACTGTACCCCAGTCCGTCAGAGCCAGAGGATGTAACGCTCTGCCATTTGATGAGTTCTCCTAGTTCCTGGTGTTTTGTGCACTGGTGTCTTTTCATTAGTCAGTGCAAAGAATCCATATTCAGGCTGTTTGCTCTTCTTCCACCTGCCACAATTAATTCAGAAATCCAAGTGTCGGTCTAGGTGGGGGAGATACACATGTAACAATTTAGTAACATTATCAAATAATAATTTATATTATTTAATGATAATAGTATGTGCAGAACACTAGAGCAATAACTTTTATTGCTGTAGATAATATTTATTGAACACTTATTATATGCCAAACTCTGTGCAAAATTATTTTTGTGCTAAATGTTTTTACATGCTATATATAATTACTTACTGAATGAGCCCAAGGAAGTAGACTTTAATCTAAAAACATCTTAATTTATCTCCTTCAGACATAGTCTGTTGGAGATTAGACAATATCAGACACCGATCTCTCCAGGTCATTTTCAATTTTTAAAACAAGGCTGGGTGCAGTGACTCACACCTGTAATCCCAGCACTCTGAGAGGCCAAGCTGGGTGGATTGTTTGAGCTCAGGAGTTCAAGACCAGCCTGAGCAAGACTGAGACCCCATCTTTACTAAAATGGAAAAAAAAAGCCAGGCATGGTGGTGCACACCTGTAGTCCCAACTACTTGGAGGCTGAGGCAAGACGATCATTTGAGCCCAAGACTGAGGTGGTTGTGAGCTATGACGCCACAGAACTCTACCCAGGGTGAATGAGTGAGATTCTGTCTCAAAAAACAAAACAAAACAAAACAAAACAAAACAAAACAAAACAAACAAACAAACAAAAATATATATATATATATATAAACAGTCCTAATTTCAACATGATGAAGTCCAATCCAGACTAAAACAAAACTTCAGACTTACATCTAGTTTAAATCTGCCTGAAGCCCCAATGACTTCCCACTTGCCATCTGCAATCCCCATGAAGATTGGCTATACCTGACTTCCACAAGCTGCCCCTGTCATTTTTCAATAGCTTCCCTCTCTGTATTTGAGTGAGCTGGCAACCCTACAACTAACCTTCCATGACTAAAAGAAGGTGGGCAATAAATTCTCAGCAGAGGTTCTGAGAAAGACAACTTGGCTGTGGCACCCTCCTCCACATTGGCCCCTGAGAGCTCACAACTTGGGCTAACCTCCTTATTTGATAAAAGGATGTCAAGCCTAAAGTTTTGAATAGGTGCTGAGAGAGGTGGAGTGGGGATTTTTGCAGGAGGGGATTTTTGCAGGAGGGGATTTTGGGGGAAGGCTTCACCCTCAATTGTGAGGGAGGGTCCTGCTTTCTCACCTCCAATGAGGTGGGGCCAGCTACTGTAACACTGCTTGGCAAACTAAATATGTAAGCCCCATGAAATGCGGTGAATCTCTAACCTTCTCCTGCATAGTCAACTGGGGCAGTGATTGCTGGACCTCTTAGGCCCCTCTTTGTAAATCTTGAGGGGTGTGTCCTGTTCCACTCTTCTGAATGTGGAATCCACTCGCTGAATGCAGAATTCCTTTTTTCCTAATGTGCAGGTGCAGTCAAAAACCGAGGCAATGGGGTAAGTTCTCCACTACATTCTGTTACACAAACAAAAATAGAATTTAATTCTCACAACTGTCTAATGAGGGAGATAGTAAGATTCCTGCTTTACAAATGACAAATTGTAAATATCTTGTCCTAGATCACATAGTTAGTGATGTTAATCCCGGGTTAAAACCCAGGTACGTCTGATTTCATAGCCCAATCTTTCCACCACACCCTGGAGAAGAAGGCATAAGCAGGGCCCTGAGGGGTGAGCTGGCGATGTCTCTGCTCTGTTAGCAGGTGCTTCTGGCCAGCTGAGTGCAAGAAGCACATGGGGGTTGGTGGGAGACGAGTCCACAGAGGTAAGGTCAGACCAAACCATGGAGGACCACGGTTGTAAGAGGTGGGTGTAAAAATGATGGGAGAGTTTGGAGTCTGCCAGAGGTAATTGGGACTGTCATTCACGTTTTGAGCAGGTAAGGGACTCCCTCATATCTCTGCTTCTGGGATCGTCCAGGTGTTTGGGTGAAAGCAGGTAGGAGGGGTGTGAGGTTGCAGATAGAGGCATATGGCAAGTCTGAGTGCAGGCAGCAAGAACCCAAGTCCCCAGCAAGGCAGTGCTGTCGGGATGAAGAAGGTCTGGGCCAGGAGAAAAAACAGCACAACCTGCAGTGCCCGCTAGCTCTTGACAAAAAAAAATGGACGTGGGAACAGGAATCAACTGTGGGTGCTAAGAGTGTGTGTGCTACTCAGGGTGCCCCAGGGAGAAGCAGCCTTAAGGGCTTCCCTAGCGAGCCTGGCCCAGCAGACCCACACCGTCACACAGAGGTGCTGAGCTCTGCTGCCTTTGCTCAGAGGTGCTGAGCTCTGCAAAGTCAGCGCACACGCTCAGCCAAATGCATTCCTGCAGCTTTAGATGTCAGAGGCACTGGACATGTGTTTTTAATGGATTCCCAGGCTGCTAACGGTTAACCTTGTTAATGACCTGTGAGAGTTCAGATCCCTGGGATAAGGGCTACCTGCAAATCTTCCTTATTACTCTTAAAGTATGCTAAGTGAGCTTGGACTGCTTCTTTTCTTTTCTTCTTCTTTTTATAAAATGTAGATTCTCTCTCTCTGAGTCGGGTCACCTTGCTTAGGCTGGGAAACTTCATGTCAAGCATGAAGTTTTTCACTCTAAATCAGTTTTTACTTTTAAATTAGTTCCATAAAAAAATCATCCATTAGTCAGTACCCTGTTCAACCATGAATCTTTTCACCTGGGGTAGACTGAGAGCAAATGTCTGACCAGCTCTGAGCCCTTGAGGTCCATCGTGACCTGCACCTTCTCCTCTTCCAGCCTCACCTCTTCCCCTCAAGGGCTCCCTGTTTCTCAGCCTTTTTGAACTTGCAGTTCATCCAACACACTTCTTCCCACACCAGGGCCACAGCACATTTCATTCCTTGGGCTTGTGCCTTTCAAGGGCAGCACCATGTGCACTTCCTGGCCTACCCTCAGCAAGCCTTTAATTCCTGGTGGAGGAGACACTTCTTCCAGGAAGCTCTGTCACCACTGCTCTGAGTTTTTATCTTCTGTGTTCACACAGCTTTGTCACAACACTTTCACACTGCATTTCAAAAGTATTTTTCCCCTGATTATAAAAATCATTCACACTTGGGTGGTGACTGTGGCGCTGGAGGTGGCCGGTTGAAATCCAGCCCCGGCCAAAAACCACCAAAAAAAAAAATCATTCACACTTAATGTAGAAAACTTGGGAAACGCACATAAAATAACTTGAAGGAGAAAAAAATTACACATACACTAACAGCGTAACCACAGATAACTTTTTCTTTCTCTCTCTTTCCTTCCTTTCTTCCTTCCTTCCTCCCCCCCTTCCTCCTTCTCTCCCTTCCTCCCTTCCTTCCTTCCTTTTCAGAGTCTCACTTTGACTCCACTGGTAGAGTGCTATGGCATCATAGCTCATAGCAACCTCAAATTCTTGGGCTCAAGCAATCCTTCTGTCTCAGCCTCCTCAACAGCTGGAACTACAGGCAGCCACCACTATGCCTGGCTAGTTTTATGGATGGCATTTTGATGGATTTCTTTCTAGTACTTTTTCCATGTGTTTGTTTATAAAACTCTCATATTCAGAAAAGGAAAAAAATTAAATGCTGCAAAAAAACAAGAAGAATATTGACTGAAAAATCTTCGGTGCATTTAGTGAGTCTAGGTGCCTGGTAACTTTAAAAAATAGTTTAGAAAATTTTAAAATCAATTTGCAAGGGAATTTTTTTTCTTTAGTACCAGTTTAACAAAAATATGTACTAGAAAATTAAAGCTTGAACAAACCTATGTAAGTCCCATGTATTCTCTTTTTTTTCATTTAGCATTTTGTCATGTCCTAAAACTTCTTTTAAAATGCATTTGTACTCCATAATCCTCTGTTTCATGTTTTTCATTGTATTTATAGGGTTTTCTTACTTTGGGGGGAGCCTCTAGGAGGCTATCAGCTTCTTTCAGGCAGGGCCTATGATTTTACCATTTTTTATACAATCCTGGGCCCGAGCGTGTCATAAACTGAATGAATGAAGGATTACCTTAGTTTTCCTCAATTTTTCATTCAGCCTCTTTGTTATACTGCTCAGGTGTCCAAGACTGTGCTATAGCCCACAGGCCTGGGGGATGCCGGCTGTGCCACCCACTGGCTCCTTCAGGGATGAAAGGCCACTACTGGGATGAAACTCACTAGCTGCGGGGACTGCTGCTGGCACAAAATCCTTGAGTATTGCCTCACCGGTTGCACACTGCTTCGTCCTAGGTCACTCCCTTTCCCCAGGTAGCCCGCACCCAGTGACTGGCCCATGGAGGTATAAAGGCCTGGCTTCTGTGTCCCAGTTGGGAATAACTCTGAAAAGTCCTGCTTTAGAACTCTCCTATTATCTGGGGAGGTTGCTATTAAGAGCACATCACAGCAGAACTCCTTCCCTTGCCCAGTCCCACTTCCAAGCATTATCCCAATCACATTCCTCCAATAAACCTCCTCAAAGTTTATCTCTGCCTCAGGTCCTGCTTCCTGGGGAAACCAGCCTGCAGCACTAGGGACCCAGACAGGTCATAGCTACAGATACTCCTCAGGTTCTTTCTCTCTATTTACACATATATATGTGAAGGTTGAGAATTGTTTGTCATTCTTATCTCATATATCTATGGAGAGACAAAGAGATAGACGTGCATGTATGCTGGAAGTTATTTATAGAGACATATAAGGAATAGTTGTCTATATAAATTATATAGATAAATAACTTGTCTGTATAAATAATTCACCTCTATATTTATCTCCATATAGATAAAGGGATATATGTATATATTATATCATCTATATTTTAAACAAGGTATCCATAAAGTTTGTGTGCAATTTAAAACAGCTATTTCTTTGATAATTCCTTTGTCCATTTTGTCTGTCCTGTCTTTCAAAACTTCACGTGCAATTTAAATTTAAACTATTTCAAATTGCACATGAACGTTATGGACACCCTGAATGTATACATGCATACACATAAAACCACTAGGATATGGCTATAACCTTGATTAATACAGATTTTGATTAAAATTTGATTAATATAGACACTTGATTGGGAAAAAGAAGAGACACTGAAGTCAAATGTATTATGAGAAGATTCAAGATGGCACAGTGTCTATAGAGGCAAAAAGAACAAAGTTTCAGTTGAGAGTTCCTTCTGTTCATTTGGCTCCAGCTGCATGCGTTCTCTGTCCCCATAGTGCACGTATTGTAGAGAACGCAGAATGAAAGCAAGGAGCAGGGCAAAACTTCAGGGAATAGAGAATGGTATCTTCAGAGAGTAAGAAAATATACTAGAAGAAGAAATATCCAGCACACAAGACTAAGCTTTTGGAAATTAAGTACAAGAAATTTTAAATGTAATAAATTATTTAGAAGGTAAATGACTAATTCTCCCAGGAAATTAGTAAAGAGGCAAAGAAATGGAGAAGAAAAAAATGGAGAATCAATTCAGGAGGTTGAATTTTTGAAAGACAGGATAGACAAGATGGACAAAAGAATTATGAAAGAAATGACACACAAAAAAATCCCTCAAAGTATGTGAATTTTCAGATTGAATGCATAATGAATGAAAATGATCCACAGCAAAACATGGCTTCATATTTCAGAGTTCTGGGAATAAAGAAAAGATACCAAAGACTCTGAGAGGGAGAGAAAGAACAGGTCACACACAGAATCAATACCATTCCAGACTTCTCAGTAGCAATACAAGACAGTAGAAGACAGTGGAATAATGCCTTTGAGGTCTTAGGGGAAAATAATTTCCAAACTATAATCTCATACCCAGCTAAACTTTCAATGTAGTATGATGGGGAAAGGAAAACAAGGTCTCAAAATGTATCTTCTATGTAGCACCTTTCAGGAAGTTACTAGAGGATATGCACCACATAAACAAGGCTGTTAATCAAAAAAGAGGAAGACAGTAGATGAACAAGGACTACAAGCAAACAAAAGCCAGAGATTTTACACAGAAGAGAGGGAAACGAAGTCAAGATGGGGCCAAGGAGTGCAAGAGAGCTGAACTCTGATAGAGGGAAGTTAGTGGGAGATATCTATAATTGAAAAATAAAAAAATAGCAATATAAAATTGTTATTTAGAAATATGAAGGTATACAACAGAAGGAATGGCTAAAGAGATTAAAGGAATTTCCTTTGGGAAGCAAGAATTGGAGGAAGGGATTAAGTGGGAAAAGGATTACTGTTTTTCTTTATAAGTCTTGTGGTAGTATTTGACTTTTAAACTATGCAGATTTATTGCCTTTATATAAATTAGATTTAAATAGGTGAAAGTCTATTAATATGCCAAAAATAATTTGTAAATTGAGAGTGAAAAATAACTCCCTTCCCCCATACTATTAGAAGTAGTCTTCCAGGAGAGAAAGCATGCCCTTCTGATTTGTCTGTCTTCCTCTGCAAATGGTTTTTAAGCAAATTCTTAGGAACTCATCAATCTGCCAATTAGAAGAAAATGCAAGAGTAACAGCAGGAATCATGAGTGCAAGGAAACAGTTACCATGCCATAAAATTATTGCCTCTACCAAATTAGAATAAACCTGTCAAGACAATGTTTAACTATCTTTATGTAAAAATCAAAACCGTTTGCCTTCAACTGTCAGACTCCTCCAACTTGTCCGTAACAAAGTCTCCCGTCCTAAGTCGTATACTTCCAGTTGCCTTCACAGTCTGGGAAATGTAGCTGCTTGGCCAGTGAATTCAGGGAGGTGGGCTACTCCATGGGGGCCTCCTGCGCACTGTAGAGTGGCTGCTCATTTAGTCAGCCTGGCCCCTGCAGTAGGCTGGGCGGATGTTGATCCTGCAGGAAAAGTATGAGATATCACTGCACCTACCTCACTGATCAATAACATAAAATATAAAATCTACCTCCTCTATTTGGATGAGAGGCAATTTTCTGTGGCTTCTCACATTTGCTAGTACTTTACAAATATGTATCCCCCCACACCACCAGATGAGACAAATTGGTACAATACTAGTTATTTTTATGTGCAGCCTCATCTTTTATACAAATCACTTTAAAGTGAGAGAGCAGAATGGAAAGCATGATTTATAGAGCCCACAGGACCAGGGCTGATGCTGCAGCCACGGGGAATAGCCCACTAAGGATTCTGGGAAAGGAACACCGGCTAGAACTCAGATGCAAACCTCACTTTGCAGACCCTTGCAGGGATAGGGGAGAAGTGTGCGGTGCATAGACCCCAACTTCAGTTTTGCAGTTGAGGAGCTCATTATGAAGGGATGCTCAAACTGGAAAATAAATGAACAACAGTAACCAAAGTTGAAATGCTTCTAAGTTTCTCACTTGATGGTTTCTCTTCTTAAAACAGCTTTACTGAGTTCTAATTTACATACCATAAAACTCACACTTAAAGTGTAAAATTCAGTGTTTTTAGTATATTTACAGAGTTATGCAATCACCACAATCAATTGTAGAACATTTTTATCACCCCTCCCAAGCCTATACCCCTTAACAATCACACTCCATTCTCCCTCTACACTCTCCTCTTCCCTACACACACATACACACACACACACACACACACACACACACAGAGCCAGGGAACCCACTATTGTACCTTCTATCTTTGAACTTTTCATATAAACAAAATCATACAAGATGTGGTCTTCCATGGCTGGCTTCTTTTACACTGTATGTTTCCAAGGTCCATCAAATTGTAAGATTATCAGTATTTCATCCCTTTTCGTGGCAAAACAACATTTCATTGTATGTGTATACTACATTTTGTTTACCTAATTATCAGTTGATAGACAACTTGGGTTGTTCCTGCTTTTGAGCTATTATCAATAATGCTGCCATAAATATTTGTGTACAAGTTTTTGTGCAGATACGTTTTCAATTCCCCTGGATATAGACCTAGGAGAGGAATTGCTGGGTCATAGGATAAATCTGTTCTCAACATTTTGAGAAATTGCCATGTATTTACAAAATGATTGCATCATTTTACATTTCCATCATTGGTATACGACGGTTCTGATTATTCTATATCCTTATCAACATGTTATTATCCAACTTTTCAATTATAGTCATCTTGGCTGGTGTTAGTTGTTAACTCATTGTCCCAATCATTTTTTATCTTTAATTTGGTTCCCATACCACCATAATATATGAGATTTAATGTCCAACAACTGTTTTATTAAGATCCCAAAATGGAAAGAAAAGATCAACAAAGAACTCTTGAACTCTGGTGCACCCTCTAAAGTTGTCCACAGACCCCAATGCTTGGGAGAAAAATTATTTGAAGGAGTCACCACTGAATAAACTGCACATTATTACTATGCAGTGGCAGCTACTGAGGACATAAAGCCACCAAATAGCTATTCCAAGTGCCTTACAGGAAATTGGAAACACGCAGGCTCCTTACCACCAAGCACTTGCAGAATTCTGGTACTCTTAATGATGGCAATAATACTGTTTACACACAGATTTACAGATTATAAAGGGTTTTGAGATTTTAATTTTGATTTTTCACCCCGGGGGTTGAGAGTTCCAGCAGCATGTCATTTGGCTCAGAGAACTGCTGGGTAATAGATAGTTGGGATAGTGGGGCAGGCTGAAAAAAGGTGATTCCATCCAGGACCACTGATTGCCCTGACCTGCTCACAGAATCTAGTCCTCAGCTTTATTTTCAAAGAGGTGCTAGGACTCAAGAGGCCTCCATCCTTGTTAAACTCCCCAGACACCAACCAGTAAACCAGGCTGGTGATGTACTAGCACACTCTACCAGGAGAATCAGGAGAGTCTGGCTGGCATTCTGTGCTTTCTATTCCCAGAGGGAAATGCTCTTAGAGGGCCCTAAGAATTTAAAGAAAAGTGGGTTGGCTGGTTGAAAGGGCCATGTCAGCAAACCAAGAGACCCTGATGGACACATGTCCATTCTAAGGCTGAAACCTCCAACCTGAGCTGGGGGACACTGGCAGGTGGGTACTCCTCTCCCCACCTACCAGTGCTGAAATTCTTTGACAAATCCTTCTTGTCACCCTTCCAAAATTCTGAATTGGTCACCACAGCCTCTACTACTACTTCCCCTAATGATCAGCTCAGAGCCCAATACCTGGAAAGTACTCAACAAAAAAATGAATGAGAGGGTGAATTAGGTTCTGAAAACTCGTCTTCATTTGCTTCACACTTAGATAAGATTCTGCAGCCATTCTCATCTCAGGAGTCAGTCTCACATTGTTTCTTGGGATGAATTATCTTCTGGGAAGATAAGTGAAAAGTCATCCATTCACTCACTGTTCATTCATTCACTCACCATTCTTGTAATAAACATTTCTTTAGGGCCTACTACATACAAAGCTGGTAGGGCTTTAAAAAAATTACATGGATAAATGTACAAAGAAAAAAGATCAAAATAAAGAACAAAACACACACCAAATGCTAACAGTGGTGGGTTTATCATTTTCATTTTTGTTTATTTGCATTTTCCATAGTGTCCTGGTCTTGTGTCTATTGGAAGTGTTTTAAAAAGCATTCATGATAAATGCTGCTCCCAGGAAAGAAGGAGTAGAGTAGGAAGGAAATGGGATAAGACGAACTAAAAATGACAACGCTAACATAAATGCAGACCATGATCATTTCCTTAAAAGGCTTAAACGCAGTCAGGGTTGAGAGGAGATTATGATGATCCCAGCAGACCAAAGACGGTGTCACAGAGACACCATACTTGAAAGACAAGGAAGGTTTCTCCAGGCAGCAGGGCCTCAGAGATGAGGTGCATGAAGGTGGGAAAACACCAAAGAAGCCACACATTCTCTATTTTCTCCACATGGAGACCGTTCCAGTGACCTTACTTGTGTGAGGTCAAGTAAGCTCTCTGACCCCTACCTCTGCCTCAACAAGCAACGGTTCAGGGTTCACAAGGAGGTGGTGAAGGTGGCATGGGGAACATCTCTGAGGGACACCCTGGGGGAGCCCCCCGATGCAGGAGCACAGAGATGAGAGCTTAGAAGCCCAAGATGAAAGCGCAACACAATCATGTCCCACAGGTTGGATAAGAGGCTGGATACAGTGACATGAGCTAGAGGGCACAGTGCCCAGACATACCATGGAAGACTGGAACCAGGTGGGAGGGCATCTGGACACACACCAGCTGCAGTGGCTTTTCCAGGCCACCATCATGTATGTGTCTCTAGCAGTTTTGGAAATTATTATTATTTTTTTTTTCTTTCGGTTTTTGGCTGGGGCCAGGCTTGAACCCACCACCCCCAGTATATGGGGCCGGCGCCCTACTCATTGAGCCACCGGCGCCGCCCTCTATTGTCAGTTTCTCAGATGTGCTACCCATTGTTACATCTGTGTGTTTTCTCTATAAGTTCTTTTCTGAAATGCCCTCCTCCAATTCACACATCACACTGCCAAAAATGTGATGAGACAGTGTCACTTGCTTATTAATAATATTTGCCCTTTCACCACTGCTTAAAGGAAGGCAGGCAAAGTGCACCATTCACTACTGATCATGGCCCAGCCTTGCGCCTCCGTGCCCAGCCCCACTGCTGCCTTCCTCCCGGCATTTGATCTGACACTGCTGGGTAGAACTGACTCATCCTTTTGCCTGTGTTTCCTCACTCATTGCTTTTTACTATTATTGCCCTCATTATTGTTGAGTGTGCTATATGTAAAATTATGCACATTTTAGTTCCTACAGTTGTGAGGTCATCGAAGGCAGGGTCTCTGGCCCATCTGTGTGTTAATACCGCAAAAGTGGGATGATTCAAGTCAAAACATCTGAAAGGCCATGAATGAATGAATTTGTGAGTAAATGAATTTAAAGGAAATCCTCAAACAAATTCAGTGTTTAGAAAGATTTTTTTTAGAAAAATATTTCTTTAGGGCTAGCCATGGAGGCTCATACCTGTAATCCTAGCATTCTGAGAGGTGGGTGGATTGCCTGAGCTCATAAGTTTAAGACCAGCCTGAGCAAGAGCAAGACCCTGTCTCTACTGGAAAAAAAAAAAAAAAAGAAGAAAGAAAGAAAGAAAAAGAAAAGGAAAAAAATGAGTTGGGTATTTTGGCAGGCACCTGTAACCCCAGCTACTTGGGAGGCTAAGGCAAAAAGATTGCTTGAGCCCAAGAGTTTGTGGTTGCTGTGAGCTATGATAATGCCACAATACTCTACCCAGGGTGACAGAGTGAGACTATGTCTCCAAAATAAATAAATAAATAAATAAAAATAATGTGTGTATGCGTGTGTATATATACACATATACACATACACATTTATATACAATTATATATATATATACAATTTCTTTAGAAAAATGTTGCCTTGGCTAAATGTCATGGCTAAGAATTGTCAACATCAGGTCAACATCAGGTCAGCATAATTAGTAAATTGTGCTTATGTTTAACTTCTTTGTTCTCAAGAGAAGCTATTTAAATAGGCACTCCTGCTTTGATTGAAGTTCTTTTTTGATTAATTGATAAAGGCTATATGTGCATAAAAGTATTATTCAACAATAAATGCAATAATGGCAAAATACAAATGAAAAAATGAAATGCTTTTATTTATCAATGATCATCAGCAATAGTGAGCTAAAGGTGCAAACAGAAGCATAGTTCCTGAATCTAACTACTCTCCAGAGTAGTAAGACATATTAAAAGAAAGATAGAGGCTCAGCAGCCATACTCAGTGATTAGGAAGCCAGCCACATACATTGGGGCTGGCAGGTTTGAACCCAGTTCAGGCCTGCCGAACAACAATGACAACAACAACAACAACAACAACAAAATAACTGTCCACTGTGGCAGAAGCCTATAGTCTCAGCTACTTGGGAGGCTGAGGCACTCTCGCTTAAGCCCAAGAGTTTGAGCTGTGATGCCATGGCACTCTACCTACCGCGACATAATGAGAAAAAAAAAAAAAAAAAAAAAAAAAAGGAGGATGGCGGGGGCCCGGGCATTAGCGGTTTTTATTTTTTAGAGCCCGTGGCTTTGGGCCGGCCCGGAGGCTGCTTCCTGGTGCCCCCCCCCACCCCCACCCCCC
>CAUYPK010045709.1:0-39519 GCA_963574355.1 Loris lydekkerianus
GTTATAACTGGGTTATAGCTTTCATGTGAAAGCCATAAATTAGTTTCATAGTAGGGCTGAGTACATTTGGATACTTTTTCTTCCATTCTTGAGATACTTTACTAAGAAGAATATGTTCCAGCTCCACCATGTAAACATGAAAGAGGTAAAGTCATTGCTGTTTTAGATGGCCTGAGCCGGGTTCGAACCTGCCAGCCTGGGTGTATGTGGCTGACGCCCTACCCACTGAGCTACGGGTGCCACCAGAATGATTCTTTTATTTCCCAAATTTTTTTCTGTAATCCTGTGTAACTTGTAATGCAACACCACCACCCCCATTGACACACAAGCAACTCATACCTGCTGTAGAAAGTTTGGAAAGTACAGAGAAGCACAGAGAATAAAATAAAAACTCCCAGGAATCTCAACATTAACATTCAGATGTATTTTCTTCTCCTCTCAAAAATATTCACGTTTTTATGAATATATATATATATACATTCTTAGAAATAAAATTGGATCATAATAAACATCATATTTTATAACCTGATGTTTTACAACATGGAGAAGCTACAGCCCCCAACACCACTCAGGGGCTGGGAAGGCCGCTCCAGGCCACTGTCACCCCTGTGCCCACTCACACACTCACTCACACATTCACATTCCCCTGTTCTGGCAAATCCAGCACAGGAGTCAGTCTATGAGGGCTGGGGGGTACTCAGGACAAGACTAGAGACATGACAAAAGGCTTCTCCCGACATTCTTGCTAATGAGTTAAAAGGATGGGGGGGGGACTTGTATCTTGCCACACCCACCTCCAGCACTGACTGGCCCAGTCTTTGGGGGCTCCAGAGAGGAATCTAGAACTTTGCCACAGAGCCAACTAGGAACGCCAGGAATCTCTTCACTGTCCCCACATGATTCCACTTGGGATAGTATGTCCTCAGCCTCCACCAACCACCCCCCGGCCCTAGAGGGACTCAGGTTGGGAGAAAAGTCTGCTGGAGCCGGTCGGGGTGGCCCTGGCCATACTTACAAAGAAGAGCAAGTTGAAGAGGAAGAGAAAATATTTGGTGACTTTGATGCAGGCTGACCCCATCCTGCCGGTCCTGGAGCTCCCTGGAGAGGAGAGAGAAGGCAGGCAGGTCAGTGAGGGGGGAAACAGTGCTTGTGGCAAGTGGGACCCCTGGCCCCAGGTCATCTCCAGTCACCCTTACAGCACCCCCACAAGGTGGGTATAATACTGTCCCTGCTTTACAGAATGACCTGCCAAAAGCCACACAGCTAGGAAGTGTGGTCCTCTGAGCAGTCTGGGATGCAAGGAGGGAAATTACATAGGGAAACTCTCACCTCCACCACCCCAGGCTCTGAAAGTCTCCCAGACAGAAGTTAGGGGTCAACTAATGGCAACCCAGAGGTGACACCTGCAGAACTTCTTGTCTCACAGAACTGCAGACCCCCTGTGGTACTAGGGGAGCCACGGTCTGTGGGGCTGGGAGCTGGGGGCTCCGGCACAGAGGCTTTTCAGAAAGTGGGTAAGGGGCCCCGCTTCCTACTACGAAGGGAATGAATATGACTGGTAGAACATCAACAAGTACAGAAAAACAGAAATCCAGGAAGAATCGAATGTCGCCCCAGAGATAAACATCATCATCGGTTTAACAGTTACACTTCCAGTGTGTGTGGGTAACGAACGGTTTTAAACAAAATCAGGCCCATCCTGTATATAGGGTTTTGAAGCCTGCTTTTTTCATTCTACAATATACAATCTCTGAATGCTGATAAAGTGTTCTCCCATATAATTTTACACGCTGCCTAGGATTCCATCATGTTAATCAGTACTTAGTAACATTTGGGAGGGGGTCGCAGAAAAATTCACGTATGGGTTGTGTTCAGCAAACTTTCTGGGGATTCATGGACTCCACAAAACCCACTCAGGAACTCCAATAAGCCCGGTTGAGGTCCCAGGTACAGCCGTAGCACAGAGCATTTAACCAGTACTCTGAGATTGAACACACAGGTTGTTTTCCAAGTTTTCCAAGTTACCCTAGATGATACAATATGTGCTTCTGAAATGATATAAATCATGCTTGAGCATGCTGTCCCCTCCACTCCAAAAGATCCCAAGAGGATAAGACTCAGGGAGGAAGAAGAAAGCGGGGAGATGGCTGTCCTCACCCCCTCCCTGAGGCAGACAACCCAGGAATGACAACCACCAGCCCTCTATGGGGCAAAGGGAGCCAGTGCCGTGGGCAGCTGGGGCCAGGACAGCTGGCCTGAGGCATCTGCATGGGCAGAGCTGGGTTGGGGGTTCGGGCAGAAGGCACCAGGCCCAGTTGTGTTCTCCTGCCATGGAGGAGGAGGAGCAGGCCTCAAAGAAGAGGAAATGAGGCCCAAGACCTGGGCTTCACCCCTCCTCCTTGTGTACCATGTGAAAGGCTGTCCCAAGGTCTTGCAAACTTCCCAGTCTACATGTAGACATCGCCCCCCATCCTTTTCTGATGTGCCAACAATCCGATGGTCTTCTATCATCCTTGCCCAATGGGCCTCAGCTTCCTCTTTACACATATCCAGTGGTGGGGGGAGGTGGTTAACAGGGAAGGCTGATAACCTCCCAAGGGGTCCAGTTCAGTTTTCTGACGGCTTTGTTACAGAGAGTTTTCTTTAACTGCCTTTCTAAAGGGCAGATTGCAGTACTGCATGGAGCAAAGCTGCCCAAAGAAACAAAAGGCTGCCTGAATGGTAGTGAACTCTGTCATACATGGCATGGTCTGAAGGAAGATTTATGGAGGATTCAAGAGCAGCACAGAAAGATCACACTAAATGGCCCTTCCAGTCTAACAGGGTCCAAAGCCTGGCTCTGAGAATTGAGAACTGCAGAAAGGGTGGCGACTCGGGAGGCTGGGAAGTCCAGCCTCTGCAACATCCCTCTGGGGCCTCCCCCAGACCCAGAGAGGAGAAAACATGACTTTTCCAAATCAGGAGAGCCAGAGATCCCAGATGCCCAAAGCCAGGCCTGGCAGGAGAAAGGCCTGCTGGGGCCGCACTGCCTCACGAGGGCCATTGTTCCTCCTCCCTGGCCTGCCAGCAGAGCACCTGACGTACCACAGGCTCCTAAACAAAACAGCAAGAGAAGAGAGATTCTCTCCCGGAATGAGGCATGTTTTTCTTTCCTACCATAGACCTGCTTTGCTTCAGCCCGGTGGGGTCTCCGCCCAGCACCTGACACAGGGCAGACCCCAAAAGACAGCCCCAGCACCCAGGCAGCAGAACAGGCTCACTCTGCCAGCACAGCCTCATCTGACTGTGGTCAAACAGCCATGCGACAGGGCCGATGGTGTCCTTGTGAAATTGGAGAGGTGTGGAAGGATCCCTTTGGCAACCCCGCATCAGACCCGCTCTGTGTACAGTTTCAGGAAGTTCAGGAAAGTTTTCTACACTTTCCAGTTCATGTGTCCTCTGGTCAGGATGGGTCTGCAGGGCAGCCTCACAGAGGTGGGGGTGTTCAGCAAAGAGCACATCTTAGAGAAGAGTAGAAATGGGGTCTATGGAGAGAGAAGCCATCTGGACGGCCACCCTGGGGGGTGAGTATTCCCATCCTTGGTGAACCTGAGGCTCAGACAGGTCCAGTAACTTGCCGAAGTCACATAGCTCAGAAGTGGCAGTAGGTTCCAGAGTCCAAGATATTTTCACTGTGAAATGCTCCCTTCTGGACAGTAGACAAGACCAAAAAGAAATCTCTGGGGCTGACCTGAATTCCTCTGTCCAGATAGGTATGAGGACAAAATGGGATGCTCAAAGGCACTCTGGTTTGGTGAGCAAGAAGAGGCTGGCATGTATTGCCAATACCCCGATGTAAGGCAGACGCAGCTGGGCAGGTTCCCCTGATGTTCCAGACCCTGGTAACCTCGGCTGCTCCCTCGGCCACTCACACAAGTTGTATCAAGCGCTGGGCTAAGCCTTTTGGCACCCTGTGAGCCAAAGGAGGTACTGAGGGGTGAAGGAATGTGCCAAGGTCACCAATAGATGGACCAGCAAGGACTGGACACAGACTGCTTGGCCCTTTAAGCCACCTGTCCACCCATCCACTCCATCCCACCTAGGAGGCAACTGGGTGGGTTCAGATACTGAGGCAGAGCCAGGCAGCCCTTGACTGTCAGGCAGCTCAACCCATCAGGAAGGACCCAGAAGCTACCTGGGCATTGCCTGGGGGAGAAAAAGCTGTCCGGAACTGGAATCTGGTGTGGGCAGCCTGAGGGCACAGTGGCCAAGATACAGAATACAAGGTCTTTTTTGCCCTGTGAATATAAAAATTTCCATCTCACAGTCACAGTGGGGGTGAAGAACATTCTTTACGCTTGGCAGAAGGAGGTTGGCTCAGCTCAGGCTGGGAACACACACAGGTCACCCCATGACAGGGTGTAGCATCAACTTCATGGAACTCCACAACCACCACTAAACCCCAAGGAGACCCCAAACCTGGATTCAGAGGGGCTGTTTTTTCCGGCTCCCATGTGTAGGTCTGAACTTTCCCATCTTAATCACGAGTTAGAAACAACGGTTGGTGTGGGCCAGAGGCCATGTAGCTACAGCACATGAACCAAATCCTGGCCCCCTGACTATTTTTTATGAGCTAAGAACAGATTTCACCTTTTTAAACAGGTGGGGAAAAGTAAAAAGATTGGGTAATGCATAAAAGTGACATGGAACTCAAATTTCTATGTCCATACGTAAAGTTATATGGGCCTACTGGCTGAAAATCTTTACTCTCTGGTCCTTGACGTAAGTCGTTTGCCAGCTCCCGGCATAGGAGATCCAATGGTGTGACTTACCTGCTTGTATGTCTGTAAGAGGCACCAAGGGTGAAGAACTCTCCATAGTGTGGGATGTTGGGAGAAAGAGAAACAGGGAGCTGAGGGGCAGGGATGAATTGCTGTACACAGAGAAGACACAGGATCCCAGGACAAGCGCTGCCCCTGTGGATGTGTGGCCAAAGGGAAGGGACTTCCTGGGCTTCATTCTCCACTGGAGAGTGTGGCTCCTAATTGCACCCCATGTTGTGAAGAGATAATGAGGTCAGCGCCTAGCACAGTCAGGGCTCAGGGAGCCGGAGCTGGGGTTGGTGTCTTTCTTAACGTCAGCAATCGGCTCAGTACTTGTATGGGAAGTACAAGGGGTGAGCATTTTATTTACAGATGAAATTAAGCAAAAAGAACGTCCCCCAGTGTTATGCATTCTTGTATGCACTTTTTATAAACACTGGAGGGTCTGCACAAGCATTCCTGTGCTAAAAACAACTAACAACACAAGGGAATGAGATGCAAGGACATCTTAGGGGAAAACTCCAGAACGCTCACAGAAAGCTGTGTGAACAGTAGGACAGAGGTGCTAATTTTAAATTATACTCATTGCAGGTAAAATTGACTATTTCCAAGCAACTATAATTTAAATTGGCCAAAGATATCATCTTATGCCAAATCTATTTGTACAATGAAATTATTATAATAATATTTTACTAACTTCTACTCATCCTTTAGTACTCACCTCAAACATCATCTTCCCTGGGAAACCTATTCCAGCCAGTCTTGTCACCACTGCCACCTCCTGACTCCCAGGACACAGAGGGAGGGACACTCTGCTTCCTTTCAGTAGCGCAGGCTGCTGCCCCAGATCCCTGCACAGGCTCTGGTCTCAGACGGCCTGGGTTTGAAAGTAGTTCTATCACCTCCTGGCTGTGTGACCCTGGACAAGTGACTTAACTTCTCTGAGCCTCACTTTACTCACATTAGCTATTGTACAAATTTGTCTGGACATTAGACAATGCAGGTAAAGTGCCTGGCACATGCTGGGCTGTCAATAAACGGCAGTTACTATAACTCACCATGCTGTACAGTAACTTTCCACTGGCTTGTCCAGCTCCTGGGTGGGCTGCAACATTTGGAAAGGGAGGACTATGTGTTATTTATGAGAGCAAAGTAGGCTCCTACAAATGTTGCCAAATGCAAGACTGGATGGATAGATAGATGGATGGATGGACAGATGGGTGCATGAATGGAGGGATGGACAGGTTAGTGAAGAGATAGACAGGTGGGTGAACAAATGATCCACCAACAGACGGAGGCGAGGGAAAAGGACCGCCACAAAGAACTCCAGGGCAGTCAAGTGCTCAGCCACCTGAAGTGAGTGAGATCCACTGGCCCAGTCAGCTGAGACTCTATTTTTGGGCCCCTTTATGTAGAGTGAGTACCCTGAGGCTGCTCTGAATGCCAGGACTTGCCACCAAGTCTCCCCGACCTTTCCCGGGAGCCCACAGGTGCCCCGGTGAGGTGAGGGAAGGCTGGTACCTTCGAGAGAGTCCTTCTCTGTGTTGGATCCCTCATGAATTTGCACATGTAGAGGAGGTGGCCTGGTTTGTCCCTCAGAGCTGCGTTTTCCCCAGTGGTTTCTTAGAATGTGGGTCCTAGGAGATTTTACAGAACAAAAGACTCTGCTGTCACCAGGCCTTCCCTCAGAGGCCCTGCATGTTAGCCCATCCACATCCCGAGACGCCCGGTAATAAACACCTAAACGCTGCTGGATGAGTCATTCCCAAACTTAATAGCTTTTAACACCATGTAGAACATGTCTTAGGAAACGCCAAAACCAAGGCTGTTGAAGGTCCCTTCGGGGCCGGCACTTCAAGACTCTTAAATGCTATAGGATCCAGAGACGGGGAGTGAATGGCCCCTCCACCTACACGTGGCTCAGACAGAACATGTGACAGCCATGCTCGGGTCCCCCTCTCAGGCCCCTGTGTCTCCTCCAGTCTCCCCAACTCCTGGCCCATGGCTCACCTCTCACTTGGACTAGTGTGGCTTCCAGGCTTGTCACAGCCCACTTCTGTCCTCACCCACACAGCAGAGAGGATGCTTTGAAAAACACAACCCAGATCGTGTCACTCCCCTATTGCCTCCAACAGTGATGTGTGATGTGGCTGATGACATTTCTGCTCAAAATACAGACCCCCTGTATAGCCACAGGGCCCAGCCTCACTGCCACTCCTCTGTCCTCACTCTTCTCCCTCACAGGCTCAAGTGACCTCTTTCCTATTGTCCCAGTACACCAGGATATGACCCACATCAGGGCCTTTGCTCTAGCCATTTCTCTACCAGAAGCCCCCTTGCCCCAATCCCCCCATAGGCCTGGCTGAGAAGGCTGAGACTCCTCCTCCCAGAGGCCTTCCCTGAGCACCCATCTAGACAGCTGCATGTTAGAATCACAGTGTGCCAGTGCCCAGTCCTCCTGCCAGACCGAGTCATCGGAATCTGTAGGGATGGGGCCAGGTCCCCCAGGACTTGAAGGAGCAGCCAAGGTTGACATCTGGATCTGTCACACAGGCCCTCACTGCAGTTATCCTATTGTCCACTAGTGTGCCTGTGTCCCTCACTAGAATGGAGGCTCTGTAAGCTGAGAGACTATGCCTGTCTCCCTCACCCTGAGTCCCATGCCTAGAACAGTGCCTCCTACGTAATGAATAGTCAGTGTGTATTTGTAGGAGGAGGAGAAGAAAAGGTTCTTAGAGGGGATGAGATAGACCAACTTTGGTCCTACAACTGGAGGTTTCTGGTCCTTAGAATGACATCACTGGCTTAGGGCAGGGATGGGTTGTTTTCCCCCAAAATAGGATTTTAATCTCCTTTGGTTCAGAGGGGCTGGCAGAAGTAGACTCCCTCCCTAGAAAGATGCACGCAGATGGGCAGGAGCACGCTTCTATCCAGTTTTCAGGGTTCACACCTCAGAGAGTCCATCAGGGAGCCAAGGTCCCATCTTTCCCCATCTTCTGGATGCTCCAGAGCATTTGTCCCAGGCTTGGCTGCACCCTGGAATTCTCTCAGAAGTTCTAAAAGCTGCAGATGCTCAGCTCACAACACCATAGATCTTGACGAATTGCTCTGGGGCGCAGCTGGGTGGCAGGGTGGTTCAAGCTCTCCAGAGGAGTCCTGTGTGCTGAGACCCAGTGCTGCAGCTCCATCCCTGGCACAGCCCAGCCCCTCTGTCCCCAGTAGGATGCAGCCAAGCTGGGATTTTCTGATGCAGCAGCGCCTGGCTGTGGAGAATCTGCCCGGCACCCTGGTGTCTGGAAAACAGTGGCACATGAAGCTCCCTGTGCTCTGCTCCCTCCTTGCCTGCCTGAAGGTTCATTCTCCTTAGGCCATTGACCCCAGAGCAAAATCACTGTGCAAGAGAAGGCCTATGTGATCACGGCATTTTTTGAGGAGCCCAGAGAGAGCCAGAGAACACAGATGACACAGCTCGAGATGAACATAAAGCAGAGGACTTGGGGATTCCCAGTCCAGAGATCTGTCCTTGCACACCAAGGCTTCTACTTGGGGATTCCCAGTCCAGAGATCTGTCCTTGCACACCAAGACTTCTACTTGGGAGGGATAAGCACCCCTGTGTCAATCACCCCACCCCCCAGACACAGGGTGCAGGTGAGTCACCAGCAGGCTAGTGCACAGTAGGGCTCACCCCATGCTGCTGCCTGGCCCTCTCCCTCCCTGCCTGAGGGTGTTGCACCTGCCACATCTTGCCAGCCATGTGGCCTCAATCACTCCACTACTGTTCCTCAGCTTTCCCATCTGGAAAATGAACTTAATGACAGGGTACAGTGAGGCTTACAGGAGTTAATATCTGTAAAGTGCCTGGCACCTGGTAAGTGTCAAATAAATGATAATGATCTGTAAGTTGTTGATTTCCTGACCATAGTCAAAAGCCCTCTGAGGGCTTGATTCAGCCTCCAGTTAGGTGCCAGGCCTGAAGGCCTCTGTGCCAGAGGATGACCACTGCTCCTCCTGGACGAAGGACTGGGCCACCTAAGGAAGGAGAATTTCTACCCCTCTACCCCTCCACCCGCCCCATCTCTGAGCTGGGCCTCTTGGCCTGCTTGAGGCTCAGAGGTCCAGCCAGTTTGGTGAGCCTGGCAACCGATCCCGTGGGAGTTCAATTGCTCAGCTGGGCAGAAAGTAGAGTGAGAAAGCCTGGCCTGGTAATTCTGCTTTGGCTGCCAGCCCGTCCGCAGGCATCCACCTGCAGGCTGGTTCTTGGCCACTGGCTCTCCGGTTCTCTGGACTTTGTCCTGATCACCCCTGGAAAGAGGCTGGGCACAGACGGCTGAGTTTGTTTTCACATTTGACAGGTGATGTGTTTCCTGAAACCTCAGCCGACTCCTCCCAATTCCTGGGAGCTGGCTCTTTGACCTCCCACTATCTTATTTTTTAATCTCTGGTCTTATTTTATTCTTGCTGTTAAAACCAAAGGGGGAGGGGAAAGCTGTTACCCTAGGCAACCAGAGAATAGTGAGGCAGTAAAGCAGGATTAGGGTCTCCAGAGTCTCCTTTAAGACCTCGCTTTGAATCTCAGCTCTGCTTCCTACTGGCTGTGTGCCCTTGAGCAAGGGAGTTGTAATATCTTCACCTCTCTCACCGAGATACTAGTGGGACTTCTGCTCATAGGAAGAGAAGAATCCTGTTGGAGGATTAACATAAGGCATGGAAAGAGCTTTGGGGTATTGTCACCAGTCCCACACAAGTGAGCAGATCCTGCCACCAAGGGCTAGAAGAAACACTCAGATCAGACCTTAGGAGGAATTGTAGGATTTTAGGCCCCAAAGGCCTCCCTGTTTATCTTGGAGATTAGGGAGCAGTCCCTGTCATATGACCCATAAACCATTGTGACAGGCTCCTACTCTCCTGAGGACCTTGATACCCTGGAGCAGGGACTGATTCCTGACATTTGGGGGACAGAGGCCACCCTGGCCAGACTGAAGCAGAGGAGGGAAGCCTGTATCACACCATTACCCAGTGTTTTACATTTAATGTCTACAAACCCTTGAGAGACTATTAGTCTCATTTAGCAGGTGAAGAAATAGAGACTCAGTTTCAGAGACTTGACTAAGTCATGATTAAAATTCAGGTCTGACTGAGCCCAGAGCTCCTTCTTCCTAACCTGCTGCCTATGTTTATAAGGTGGATGGTGGAGCACACCCACCTCACCCTTCTGCACCACTGCCTGCTGCATGGCCCCCCAAAACTACCCCAGCTCCCCATGATCTGACTCTTAGCTTCCTGTCAGGAAGAAAAAGACCAGCCCCACCAGTTGTGGCCAGGACATTCCCTCAGTTTGGCTGATGAGGCCAACAAATGTGGTTTTGCTTTGAAAGAAGAGCAGTGAAATTGGAGGGCCTTTGGACAAGGAAGGGGGCCACTCTGATGAGAGGGTGCACAGCAGGGAAGAGCAGATACTGACAGACCTCCAGGTCTCCCATCTAGCCCCCATGCAGACAAAAACTCAAGTTGAGGCTGAGCCATAGCCTCTGACCTCTTGACTGTTTTTTTAGCAGGCTGCTTGTGTCCCATGCAACCTCCACTCCCTCCCAGTCCTGGATTCTAAGGCTCACACACTCAAATTCACACTGCCAAAAAGCCCTTTGATGTTACCCATTTCGGTCCCCATTTCTCAGATGAAGAGACTGAGGCCCAGAGAAGACAATGGACCCCACCATTCTGGGGAACGTGTACAACCAGTGTACATGTTGGGGATAGGGAGGGGATTGGTTAAGACAGGCAGTGCTTTCTTACTTGTTTCACATCAGGATGAGTACAGAGAAGTACACTTATTTGTTCTGCACTTTGGGAAGAACAGACAGGACTACATCTGGCCTGAGGTGACCAGCCCAGGGCTCTGTCCCCAAAGGTTGAGGAAATAACTATTTTAACATACCTATAATCCATTTGGGCTTATCGGTTGGGAAGCTCTAATTTAGAGGGGCATTTAGGGACTATGTGAGAGGCTGCAAGAAGCCCCAGAATCCAGGGCATCTAATGATAGAAACTGGGTCCTCAGGTGGGCACTCGGGAGCCAGCCACCTTTTGAGATCCTCTTCTAGCCCTATGGCTGGTGGCAGAATAATGAACTGGATCATAGTATGGACTTCAGAGAGACCTGAACTCCAATCTCATTTCTCAGAGCTGTGTGACCTTTGGCAAGTTGCCTACCCACACTGAGCTTAGTGTTCTCACCTTGGTTTCTACACGGGTAAGGAAGAATCAGCTTGCCAAACCCAAGGATGTGAACATGACAGAGGCAGGACTCTGGAAAGAGGTCCTCTCAGTACCCGTAGCAAGGAGGTTGCATAGAAGTCGTCCCTTGAAGTGTGGGGCAGACACAGGGGTCCTACAGACTGCCCCAGGAAGGTCACCACCACCCAAGAACTTGAAATGGACATCAGGCAGAGCAAAGACTGAATTACAAAATGTACATTTATGAAAGCACCTACCATGTGAACATTGCTTTACTGATCTTGTTTAACCCCCAAACCTCTAGCAGGACACTGTGGCTCAGGAGACAGTGGCAAAGCTAAAGTCTGACTCTAGAGTCCACTGCCCTACCTGATTTGTGATGCTACCTCTCACCACCCCAGTGTTCTCTGTGGAAAGGGTGGTCAGTGAAGCCAGGTGTTAAAGGGGCAATGCCCAGGTCCCAGGCCCATGGAATCAGAGCATCTGGAGTGAAGCCAGGCATCTGCAAGCGTATGACATTTCAGAATTTTCATCCTCCACCAGCCAGTTGCTAAGGAGGCAGACACTAAGGGCCATACTGAAAAGGCAAGACATGAAACCAGGGCTAGCCCTCAGAGGAGACCTCAAAGGGGACAGCACACCTTCCCTCCAGAATAGACAGCTCATGCATCCAGAGGGTCCACCCTGCCAGGGGGCTCCCAAATGGCCATTCTCTGTTCAAAGGTTTGGTCCTAAACCACTGCCCAATGCAGTTCAGCAAATCCCCACTCCAGGATGGCCCAAGGCTGAACAGAGGAAATGAATGACTCCAACTCACCCCTGCCCCAAGGGAGTGCCCAGCCTGGAGGGGCACAGGTATGGTGATGCCACCGCCCTTGGAGCCTGCCCTCTGAGGGAGAAGACAGGCTCTTTGGAACATTCTCCAGTATTTAACAGTAACAAAAGTGAACTCTTTCCCACAGTAACCACTTCCCAAAGACCGTTCTAAGCTCTGCATGTGGCTCAGTTTATCCCTGCACAGACCCTAGGAGTTAAGCACTGCTTTAAACCCCATTGTATAGCTGAAGAAACTGAGACTCAGGGTGGTACAGGGACTTGCCCAGGGTCACACGGCTAGTAGTGCAAGGAGCTAACCCTTCAACAGCCCGGCCCATGATTTCCTGTCATGCTACACTGCCTGCAGCAACAGTTATAAATGATAGGTAAGGCTAGGAGTGGTGGTTTATGCCTGTAATCCTAGCACTCTGGGAGGCTGAGACAAGTGGATTGCTTGAGCTCAGGAGTTCAAGACCAGCCTCAACAAGAGCAAGACCTATCTCTAGTAAAAATATAAAAATTAGCCAGGCATAGTGGTGGGCACTTGTAGTCCTAACTACTCAGGAAGATGAGGCATGAGAATCACTTGAGTCCAAGAGTTGAGGTTGCCATGAGCTATGATGACACCATAGCACTCAACACCAGGGTGATCGAGGGAGACTGTATGTAAAAAAAAAAAAAAATTGATAGGTAATTAAAATAACTCCACCAAGGCCCAGTGTAGATTAATTGGGTTTTACAGCCCAGCCTCCAAACTCAACGGAGACACTGGGGCTGCACTGACTGGGCACCAGTGGTTAACTTGCAAACCCACCCTAGAGCTGAGCCAGCTGGGGGCAGGTGGCTAACAAAAGGGTGTGGGCCCTAAGTTGGGTGATTAGGTAGAGAGCTGGGGACTCTAATCAGGAAAACCACATGGCAGCAGGCAGTCCCTTCAGTCACATCATCCCTCCCCAGGCATTGAGCTCAGGAAGCTAGAGACGAGGCAGCTGTAATGCCACCTCCTCCAGGTAGCCCTCCCAGAACACTTTCCTGCACAGACCCTTAGGGGGCGCCATGTGGTAGCCCTAATTACCTGGGCATGAGAATTTAAGGTGGGCATCAGACATAAGGGAACTCTGTCTACCTCATCCTGTCACTTAACTTTTCTGAGCCTCACTCAGTTCCTTAGTCTATACAATGGGCTAGTACTTCCTGCCTCCCAAGACTAGGGTCTCAGCACTTTCCCAGGCTAAAGAGCCATTTGGGCTTTAGGGGTATTTAATGGACAGAGAGAGGGGTGAGTGAGGCACAGGAAAGGCAAAGTGCTACACACAGTGCATGGACTCTCTCTCCACAGACAATGGGGTGAAAGCACAGAGAGGTAGGGATGGGGGACAGGGGTCCTCCTGGACAAAACCCAGCGAGATGCAGCCCAGCTCAGAGAGGAGAGGGCAGTGCTCTCTGGACCCTCGACCCTCTCCTTCCTTCTCCTCCCTCTCCTGTCTCTGCCCTTCCTATAGGGGTCGCCATCTCAGTCTATGCTTCCCCAGGGCCTTCCCCTCTGCCTGTCTGTCCCTATTTCTGCTGTTGCCTTTCTAAGTTTCTCCCTTTAACATCCAGAGTACCCAGGGCAACCTCACCAGAATGCAAGCCCCAGCCAGATAGCCCTGCCCACAATAGCAGCCCAGCTCTGGTGAGGAATGACCTGGGAAATTCATTTCCACAGTCAACTTCAGCAATCGGGGCCCTGGGAGGATAGAATGAAGGGCTGTGCCTCACACTCTATGGGCTCCCGGTTCCCAGGCAGGGCAATAGCTATTCAACCAGCCTAGACACTTGGCAGCTCCAGCAGGAAAGCTGGAAACAAAAGGAAACCAGCAGGCCTGCCAGGCTCCCTCCCCAAGGGTCCCAGGCCTCTCTGGGATCGCTGAGTGGCCTGGGCAGCTTCTCCCCTGGGTGGGCTCAGCCAGGGGCGTCATGAGCTGTTAACCTGCCAGGGCTTGAAGAGATGATCTGGCTTGCCTGGCAGGGTGGTGGGGAGGTCCAGAAGTGACAGTGAGAGAGCCAGAGAGAGGGAGAGAGAGAAACAGAGAGAGACGCTCAGGTGAAGGGGCCTCCCTTTATCCAAAGGGCCAACCTGTGGACCCTCAGACCCTCTCTGGTCTCCACAGGGAAGTCCAGGCCAGAAGTCCCAGCCAGCTGATCCAGGCAGGCCCCACCCTTGCAGTAGCTGGGTCCCCTCCCAAGTTGCCTGGCTTGCTCCCCCTTACCCTGTCCGGTGAGCTCTGCCTCCCCTACGGCCTCCTTGAGGGACCAGCCCATTCCCTGGTTCTTACTTCCCAGCCCTACCCCCACCAGACATCAGTAGGCCCCTCCCATCAGCAGTTCTCAGCCTTGGCCTTTCCAGATTCCAGGATCCCATCCTCTTCTCCACTGAGATTCCTGAGCAGGCTGCTGGCTGGGTCTTTATCTCCAGAAGGGTTGCTGGAGTGCTCAGAGCTAAGCCTCTCAGGATCCCTAAGCAAGCTAAACCTCTGCCAATGGCAGCTAAGTCAGAATGAGCACCTGGGTTCCAAACAGCCCCATGAAATCCCCTCTACCCCAGCCCTTGGGGCCCTGGGGAGGAAGAAAGAAAAGGAACAAGCCGAGACAACTCTACCTTGTAATCACTCCTCTTCCCTAACCCTCATCTTATCCATCTGTGCAGTGGGGACAGTTCCTATGCCAACTCCTGACAGAACCTGGAAACCTGGGACCCTCCCCTGGGTCTTGACAATCTTACACTCTGTTAACCTCTCCTCCTCTTGGGGGCACACCTACTTCCTACTCCTGATATGCCTCTGGGAGGCAAAGTTCAGCCAGGAATCTGAGCAACCACAGGAGCTGGGGGTAGGCAGAGAGGGTAGTTAAGTCCCGGCTGTGGGCCTTAGGTGAGTTCCTTTCCCTCTTGGGGATAATGACAGTTCACCCCATCTTAGAGGGAGGCACTAGGTGTGAAGAGTGACCTGCCCTGGCACAATAATGGGAAGAGTGGTGATTATCATCACTGCGGGAAGGTCTGGGCCACAGGGAGCTGGGAAGAGGAGGGTTACACAGAAGTACACACAGAGCAAAATGGAAAGGAAAGGTTCTAGGCACTCTAGGAAGGGGCCCGTATCCTCAGGGGATACTGCCATGGTCTCAGATAGTCAGACTGGCTCCAGGGCTCACTTCCTGCAAGGAGAAAAGAGCAAAGAGAGATGCTGCTTCTTCTGGGTGACCTCGAAACCCCAGCCCAGAGCCAAGATCACACAGGCCTGGTGAGCCTCCCAGTGTCCAGGGGAAAAGGGGACTATTTGTTTTTCAGGAGGAAACTGTGTATGTAAATGGACAGCCACTGGCCTAACTCAAGGCTCCTGGGAGGCAGCCCTCTGATCACCTTGGTCCCATCTCTGGTCTCCTGTTGGCTGCCCATGTGTGATTCTGGAGATATGAGTATCCCCCTTCCACATATCTGGAAAGTGAAGTCAGGGAGGTTGGTGCTGTGCCCAGTCAGGATGACAACCTAGAACTGACAAAGCCTGATTAAAAACCTCAATGTTTGCAGCTGATTCCTTCCCTCTGCCCAATCCTTGCCCCATTATCAGTCTAGAACACCCCCCACCTAGAGCAGATATAGTTCAGGCCTTGACCCAGGCCTAAAGTGGATGGAGGCAGACAGCAGCCAGAGCCTACTGCAGGGAATGGAGGTGGGAGGGACATTTCTCCAGTGCCCTGAGCCCACCAGCACTAGGTGTCTGCACTGCCTCCTGCAAACATCACAAGTGGTCAATGAAAAGCCTTGCCAGTAGCTTTCTTATTTTGGGAAGAAGGAAGTCAGAGTTCAGAGAAGATAAGTGACTTGCTTAAGGTCACAGAAATGAGAGTCACAGGTCTGAGGCTGGCACATCCCAGAGTGCACAGACTCAGCTACCCTGAGCCCTACCAGACCCTGAGCCCTGCCAGGGGCTTGAACCCAGCCACAGTGCCACAGCCCCTGCTCTCAGACACAGTTGGGAAGATAACCAAACTGGTTAACCAGGTCCCCTCTGGACCCAAAGCTGAGACAGCCAAATTGGCTTGACTAGAGAACCAAGGCTTCCCAAAGGAAGAAGGTAGCTGGAGCCAGGCCTGGAAGAATGAGGAAGACTCAGGTCAGGAGATGGGAGGAGGTGATGGCAGTCAGACAGAGCTGCAGTCCCGGGTACCAAGATGTGGGAGACTGGAAAATTCTGCATGGTACATTTTAGAGAACAGCATGATTCCTGGGAGAGGCCAGCAGCTGAAGTGAGAGAGAAACCTGGACTGGACCCCTCTCCCCCACCCCAGGGGCCTCAAATGCAAGATCTGGACAGCAGCTAGTGACAGGGACAGCCTGGGCCACCCTGTCTTCCCTCCCCATGGGTACCTAGCCCATAATTAAGACCCTGGCCAGCTTTCCTGGGGTCTTGTCCCCTTGTACCCTAGAACTACCAGCCTACTAAGAGCCCCTAGAATCCATAATCTTAAGTCTGAGAACAGAAAAGAGTACAGAGTCCTCCCTTTTTAAGGGCCAGGTGCTGGATGGGAAGCAAAGACAACACAAGTTCAAGTCCTATCCTGAGCACCTCCTTCACTGTTGGATCCTGAGCAACTCACTCACTGCCCTGTCATCATCTGTGAAAATGAGTTTAGTAATAACACCCTCCCTGCCTATTTCACAGGGTGCTGGAGGGCTTGAGGGGATAAGTACGTGAGAAAGTTCCCACTGCCAACAGCTATAAAGCATAAGGGATCATTATAAGAAATAAGGACTCAGATGCCCCAAGAGAGGGCATGACTTGCCCAAGGTCACACAGCCAGACAGCAGCAGAGCAGGATTTGAACTGGGTCTCCTGATAACTAGGCCAGGGCCCTCCCGCTGTGAGATCATGTATCCCAGAAGAGCTCTGCCCCTGAGGCTGACCCTCTTTGCATGAACGGCATGTGGGACAGACCCTGCCTTCCCCACATCCCAGCTCCCTCCTGTTCAGGATCCCCTGCCATCCCAGCCCAGGCTCAGCTGTGGAGTGTAGGATTAAAAGTCTAGCTCTGTGACCTTGGGCAAGTTGTTTCAGCTCCCGGACCCTTAGTTTCCTCAACTGTAAAATGGGGACTGATGATAACCTCTGCCAGGGGAGGCTGCAAAGGGCCCAGAGCAGGACCTGGCATATATATTAGATGTTCAACAGATGATGATTCACTCCTTTCCCTCTGCTGTGCCCGCCAGGCAGAGCCCAGACTTGGCAGGAGAAAGTTTCCGGCTTCCCAGAAAATCTGCCCAGACCTACAACTGGGAACTTAAACTGGCTGGAGAACACTAGACCTTGGAAGAAGATCACATTACTGAATAGTTAATAGGAAGATAAGAAGTAGAGCAAGACCTTAGCTCAGAGCAGGTGTGGGGGAACCTGCCCCCACCAGCCCCTCACTGGGGGCAGGTGCAGTGGTCAGGGAAGTCACCTCTGGTTCCACACCAGACCTGCACGGGAGACGTCAGTGTGGAGTGCAAGTGGGGGGCGTGACAGGGCCAGGCTTCCAGTATTAGAGCTCTTGCCAGCTTGCAGGGCTTCCTTGGGCATAGCAGGTCACCTGCCAGAGCTGGTTCTCCTTTCTGTAAAATGGGGATTGGTGACAATCATTTTGCCCTCCTGCACATGAAGTTCCCAATATACACAAAGCACATATCAGAGATGATACTGGGTGGGGCGATAGGTTGTGGGGAGGAAGATGGGTTTAGGCCTCACAAGATGAGCCTGTATTAAACAGGGCAAAGTCCCTCCTATCACCAATGTCTGGGGCTGAAACTCACCACAAAGCCCTACCCTGTCCCATCCCAAAGTGTGGTCCTGGGCCAGCAGCTACAGTATCTCCTGGGAACATGTTAGAAATGCACATTCTCAGGCTGCACCCCAGACCAACAGAATCAGAAGCCCTGGGGTGGGGCCCGGCGATCTGGGCTTTAAGAAACCCTCCAAGTGTCAGTTGAAGAACCGCTTGCACAACCCACCTCCAATTCCATAGAAACTTCCCCCCTGAGAGCTCATGTTCCCTCTCCCTGGTTTCCAGAAGGCTTTTGGGGAAGAGGAGTCACTGTGGAGCGAGGTCATTAAATAGTAAAGAGAGCACATGATTAGTTAATGACACTGTAGGCTCCCAGAGAGGAGAGGGGAAGGGGGTCGAAAGTCAGACTGTAATTGAAGAGAAAAACCTCCCCCACATCTGTCTGTCTCTCTCCATTCCCATTTATGTCTTTTATGGACACACACCCTAAAAACCTACTCCCTTCCTTCTGAGGATTTGCCAAACAGCACAAGGGAAAGATAGCACCCTTCCCCTGCAGTGGGGCTAGAGCTAAATTGGGGGCCATGTTATGGTGGGAGATTCTGGTCCTCACACCTTGAGTTTAAAACCTACCAAACTGGAAAGCCACTTCTAGGAATTCACTCTTGGAGCTTATTTGACTTGAACACAAAATACGTATAGGGACAAAGTGATCACTATAGCAACATGGATACTAACGAAAAATTCAAGGGGCCTAAACGTGTGATAGCAGGGGAACGCTTAACCAGGTCACAGTAGTTTCACGGGGCACAATACTGCGAGCTGAGAAACGCCCTGGGGAAGAGCATTCAGTCACACAGAGAAACCCTCCCTGTGCAATGTGAAGCCAAAAGTGGCAGCACAGGAAGTGGTTCATATGGTATAATCCCAATCTTGTAAGTGTGCGCTTATGTTTTAAAGGCCGAAACACCAAACTGTTCACCGTGGTTATCTCTGAGTAGTTATTTCCTCTTGCACATCTGTTTCTCACCCTCCAATTTTTTCCACAGAAATTCTTTCTTTCAAAGCTTAATGGGATTTTTTGGTGGCCACTTGGTTTGGATGGAGATGCGGCTTTTTAAAAATATCTCTTTCCTATGGCGGAATTGCTGACCTGGGGTTCCCTGCTATAAAATTGGGTCCCTCCCGGGACTGTCTACATTCTACATGGTCTCATGTAGCATGATCAGGATCAACAAGCAGAAGCTGAGGTAGTGTGGGCTTGATCAAATTCTAGGCCACATTTTCTAAGAGTCAGTTCTATCCAGAGATGAAAGAGCATGAGCTCTCCAAGCCTTGATGTGTGTAAGCAAAGGCTGAATGTTGTCCAATGGGTCAGACTGGGTAGGTAAGTTGATTCAATGAAGTATAGAATTGCTCACGACACCAAAATCCTGGGACTCTAGACACAAGCTCCCAACTTCTACCTTATCTCTATGTCATGTGTACCCAGGTCTAGGCTGGGCTCTGAGAGTCTGATTGGAGACCAAGATCACAGAAGCCTAATGCCCCTGCTGACCCCAGAGGTCCAAGCAGCCTTGGGAAGCTCCCTTACTCTAGGTCAAGGACCTCAGCCTTCAAAGAGGACGACTCCCTGTCATTTCCTCCAAAGGAGTGGCAGGAGCAGCCTTCGTTCATCATCACCACTCTGGCCTGCCACTAAGCATTTTACCAGCATTATCTCATCTAATCCTCACAAAACCCAAGGCTTGAGGTTGAGAAACTTGCCCAGGGGTGAGCAAACACTGTAGGGTAGAGCTGGCCAAAACTTAGGTCTGGCCAATATCCATGCCTGAGGGGCCAGAAGAACCTCCAAGCTGCAGACACAACCCCAGTGGTCCCCTGCTTGCAACCTGCAGGAATCCCCAGAGACTGTTGATATGCACAAAGTTTGAAAACCATAGCACCACGCTATCCCGTCTCCTGGCAGAAGAGAAGCCTGCTCCTTGATCCTACCAGGAGACGGTGTGAGGCAGAGAGAAAGGGGTTGAAGGCTTTTGAATACATATTAAAAGCCTTGTGCTAGAGTAGATGACACATCCTCCCTGCCCCACTCTACCACTGTGTGTTCAGAGAGGCCAGGGGCCAGGGAGGTGAATTGCCTATACGACCAAAGGTGTTCAAAGGCCCAGACCTCCACTTCCTGTATGATCTCAGACACATCACTCCTCCCTCACAAGTTTCTACTTCCTCTATATACCTGACATCTCATAGGTCCCATTGCAACAGCACTAAAATATTCCATCTCCTAAAACAGTGAGTGGGAGGTGATTTTCCAATTGTAGCTGGTAACTATTAATTGTTATTATTATCAGCAACAAGTTAACGTTTACTGAGTGCTTACTGCCTACCAGGTATCATTAGAAAGGCCTGGGGGTATGTGTGTATGAGCAGGAACACATATTCCCCTTTCCTTTTGTTTCTCTGTCAATGGAAACACCTCAGGCCTTACTCCGCCCCTCTTCTATACTCTACGCCCAGCAGTCTGGAGTGGCTTATCTGATTGGTTCGTCTTGGAGACACACAGGGCGTGCTGGACTGAACCCCGCCCCTTTCCGTGCCAGGTCACCTGCAGGCAGCTTTCCATTCCTGCCACCCGGACCTGCTTGCTGGGAGGTTGGCTTATGCCCAGCACTGCCTGTGGCCGGACCCATAAACGCTGTCAGTTACAGGATAGACAGTTGGCAAACCCTGTGAGTGCCGGATCTAAAGCCACATTCCCTGGTCAGCTTCCTTTTGGAGCTCCATCTTCCATGTGGGTAGCTCATTTAACCCTCAAGGCAGCCTCTGCCTTGAGTATTATTATCCCAATTTTACAATTTTACAGATGAGGAAACTGAGGTTCAGAAAGTCTATTAAGCAGATTAAGCTCAACTACTATTGGAAAGCTTTCTAACCACCACCTCACATGTAGGGTGTGTCTACCACATGGAAAGCCGGATTACACTCTCATCCATATCTGACTCTTGTCTACCAGCCTATGAGGCTTGTGTCCAAAGACACTCCCTTCAAGTCTTTTGAAGCTTGATATTCACTTCAAACCAACACCCCACCCCACCTTTGAAAAAAATGTGAAAAAATTTATGATGCATTCACAACAAAAACCTCAATGTGATCTCAAGTTCACGTAATACATTTTATTTAAATACGTATGGTAAGATTTTTATAGCTTAGATGAGTGTGTTCTTTTTTTCTTGAGCATAAATATACTACAGGCTCACTGCCAATGATTCAGAAAATAGGAAAAAGTGAAGAGATAATAAAGGTCTGTAATCTAATCCGTATAATTATATATTGCAACATGTATATTTACCATATATTCATCTATATTTTGGCTTTGTTGAGTAGAGTCCTCTGGGAGCTAGTCAGTGTCTGCAACTGCTGGGATCTGCCCAGATCCTTCCTCAGACTGTCTCCAGGTAGAACGGGCTAGGCCCCCAGGAGTCCGTTCACTGAATAAAACCCTGCAGCTGCCCTCCATGGAATCACATGTACCTCACTTACAAAAGCCAAGCATAGCAAGTGCAGGATAATAGTTATAGTTTTGTAGCCCAAGAAGGGCTGTAACTTGCCAAAAAACACATGAGAAAGGATGAGCTGGGAGCAAAGTCCAGGTCCCCTGAAACCCATAATCAAGCTATTCCCCAGGCACTCCTGTCTCCCAAAGACTTATATCCTAAGTAGCATCTTATTTAGAAAACTACCCAAACTGGCAGACATATACATAGCACTTACTACGAGCCAAGCCCTATCTTAAATACTTTCTAAATAACCTAAATGTTCTCAAACAACCCTATGAGGTAAGTACTATAATGGTCTCCACTTAACAGATGCTGAAACTGATGCACAGAGGAGTTAAGACACTTGCACAAAGTCACACTCAGCTGGTAAGTAGCAGAAGTAGGGTTATCTTCAGGCAGTTTGGTTCCAGAGTCTGTGGCCTTTCTTGGGGTTTCTTCTCTACTTCCCTGGGCATAGCCCAGCTGGGACCCCAGGCAGGCTTTTGGGGTACTTGCTGATTAAGAGTAAGGAAACCAGCCCTGAGGTTACCTCACTGGCCAAGATCACTCTGCATCTCCATGGCAGAGCCAGGATTTCAACTCAGGCTTCCTAGTGTCCAGCTCCCAGCACTTTGTCCACTTCATCACATTGGTCCTAATTGCCTAGGCCCAGAACTCTGAAAATTCCCATGCCAATCACCCTTCAACAGAGCAGGGAAAGTCAAGGGTGGAGCCCAAAGAAAGGGCAGAAGCCTCCACTGCAGGGCAAGAAGTTAGGGGGGCAAGCACTGCCCCCCAGGAGGTCTGCATGGATGGTGTTCGAGATGGATTTTCTGACCAGTACCATCCCCTTCCCCAGGGCCCAGAGGGTTGTGGCACCTTCCACAAATAACTGCTGACTTGAATGTCCCTTGACTGGCTTAGAGTTCACTGAAGGCCAGAGGAGAACCTTACTGGGCTGGAGGAAATAGAGTTGTTCCTCTCCTAGGACAGTAAAGGTCAGACCTCACAAGGGAAGTGGAAGCTCCAACTAAAGTGACCCCAAGCCACACAGCCCATTTCCATCTCCCTGGATCCAGATTCCAGGAGTGGGGCGGACAGGCCCACAGTGGGCCTGGCTCCACCTTTGCCAAGGAGTCAGCACCTAGTGGGGTCCTGCTGCCCTTCCCCCTGGGAGAATCACTTACTCATTCAGCCATCATTTCCCTAGTGCCTGTTGTGTGCCAAGCCATGTACCAGGAATCAAAGACACAGAGATAGAGGGGCAGCACTTGCCCAGCAGGGTTCATGGAAACAGTTTGTACACTGCAAAACAGCAAGACCAAAAAGCAAGGTACTGGCTTGGAGTAGACAAGCACAGGGAGAGGGCTAGAGGGGAGAGGGGAGATTAGGGGCCTGGGAAAAGTCATTCAGCCCTTGAAGAGCAGACCTACTTCCCTTCAGAAAGCGTAGAGTCACAGTGAGGAAAGCCCACTATCCTCCAGAAGAGCCAGGGGGCACCTTGTGGCCAGAAATGACGAGCATATTGGGGCACGCGCACATTGTTGGAGAGGCGCAGCAGGCCTGTACAGAAGGCAGGTGCTCTGGGAATGTCCCTAGGAGCCTGAAAAGTAGCCTGGCACAGGCCTGGAAAGACCAGCCAAAGAAGACAATGATGGCTCTCAGTTATTGTGCTGGGTATAAAAGTGCTAAGTGTTTCACATGTACTGTTTTTGTTTTCTCCTCATGCCACCCCATGAAGCAGTTACCATTATTATCCCCATTTACAGATTCCAAAACTGAGGCTCATAGCTAGGAATTGGCAGGGCCAGGATTCCAACACTAAGGTCCAGTGCTTCACCATCATGCTGGACCTTCCTTAATCTCGGAGTAGGCAGAAGGCAGGTGAAGGTGCTGCAGGTGGGGAACAAGGGAAGAAAAGCAGGTAGGTGGGGCCAAGTACTATCTGAAAATGTTGCCGAGCTGCCTTGTGTTGAGGCTGTGTTGCGTGTGTGTATGTGTGTGCACGTGCACACTTGGGTATACATTCACACACATGCCCTCCTTGGTAAAGGTCCCAGAACCTCTTGAGAGTTTCCCATTAGCAAATTAGGGGAGGAAATCCAGAGAAGGAATGTGTCTAAAATCACACAGCACATGAACAGCAGAGTTGGAACAAACCCCAAGGACCAAAATGCAGGCATCAGCTGCCTCTTCATGTCAGCACAGAGTGAATCAGCTGCTATTAGGAAAAGTATGGTGGAGGGGGATCCCTGGGGTGAGTCAGGAACACACAGCCCCTGAGAGGCAGCAACTGGGGCTGTTACTGAGCTCGGGGTTTATGGTTGGCTTCTACTTCACAGGGCAGCGCCAGGAGCAAGAGGAGGGGAACAGCACCTCCCACACCACTGGACCATGTTTACCTCTGGGCTTTCCTCCAAGCCTCTCAGCTCCATGCTTATAGGAGGGGAAGCTGTGGGCAGGGCAGTTCCTGCTGAGATTAAACCCCCGCTCCACACCCCTGTCCTGCTGCACAGAGGGGCTCAGGCCAAGCAACCCTGGCTCTTCCCTCCCCTTCCATCTTGCACAGAACCAACTCCTGTCCGTTTGATGCTCTTGATTAAATCATAACCGCCCCTCTCTAAGCTTCCCATGGGGCGGAGGAAGTGGGTATAACGGTTTGGAGCAGGAGGCCAAGTTAAAATGGGGGGTGCCAGCTGGCCCCAGACACTCCAAATCTGAAGGAACACTCAGGGCTTGAGTCTGCTTAGCCGTGTGTCAGGAGAAACTACCTAGTCCTCGGGGGAACAGGGCTTAGGTCCCCAGAGTGAAGGGGGATGGCCGGTGGGGGCTTCCAGGTCTTAAGAAAGAAGGGGCTTCCCACATAGCAGACGCTTCGGTGGAACCCAAAGGAACCAGAATGCCACCTCCCTCATGGTGGGAAACTTGTGCCCTGACTGGCCGCCTACCACCAGAGACAGCACATGGCTAACCTCTCTCCCCTGTCCTCCCTGGGCTGAGCAGGGAGGCACTTCTCTCTCCCTACTCCCAAACCTACCAGCTGGCTCAGACTCCTGCCACTGGGCACAGATACACCACCCCAGCCCTCCTTGGGTGGCTCCCCTCTAGCCTCTGTAGTGCTCATCACCTTCCCCAGTGCCTCCCTTACCTAATATAGCCACCTTCCTGAGCCCCTACTCTGTACCATGTATCAGGGGCTAGACAGGATAAAGAAAGGAAAAGCAGGTGGGAATATCCCCTCCCATCCCTCTGATGGTGCCTTTGCTGTCTCCATGGCTGGCGCCCCTTGTTTCACTCCCAGGGGCAGACATCCCCAAACTGTCTAGACCCTTTCTTCCCTGCCATCACAGCCCCTGGTTCATTATCACTGCTGATCCTCCTCCCAGCACATCTGGCACAGACGGCCTTTTCTGAAGTGTGGCTCTGTTGGATCACTTCCCTGCTTAAAGACCTTCAGGGGTCCCCACTTTTTATAAATCAAATCCAAACTTCTCACGTTGGCATTCAAGTCCCTCCATGAGTTGATCACACCTACTACTCCCACTACACATTGCTGCAGTCCCAGTACCAGCCAGATGCCTCAACCCAGCGGTTTCTCAAGTTTCCCTAAGCAGGCTGTCCTTTCTGCCTTTGCCTAGGCATTTTCCTCTGCCCAGGACACCATATTCATACTAGCCGCCATGACCCTCCAATTGGATAGGCCCTTTATCTTCTTTCAGAGTCACTAGTATCCTTGCCTAAGCCTCTTCGCAGAAGGAAAGCAACCTGAGGCCTTGTATGGCCACTTGTCATTCATCATGTGGAGCATGGGTGGTGCTGGGGAGGGCTTTCCATGAAGGCTTACTGGATGGGCATTGTTGGAGTGAACATCTCCTCCTCCTCACCACAGGCACCACCTACCCGGCCCTTTCCCTCCACACTATACCAAATTCTAATCTTATGCTGCTCAGAAAGTCTGTGGCACTATGCTAATGTAAGCCAAACAAGGACTTGGGAATTCAAACAGAAAGTCCTGCTTAAGTCTCATCAGCTGTAGGAATCCTCCTTATCTCTCCCCACCTGATTTCTCAAGTGTCTCCCCTCTTCTGAACACTTCCCCTACGCGCGCGCGCACACACACACACAGAGAGTCTCCTTCACATACTCCGCAGCCTTCAATCAGACTGTCCCACAGTATTTTCTGGCTAGTTCCACTTACTATTCCCCTCCCCTAAAGATGCAGGGAGCCAACATGCAGCACCCTCAGTGTTCTTTGGTGCCTGACCCTGCTCAAACAGACAACAGGCACCCACACTGCCCATCACCCCTGATCCAAGCCAAGCATACAATGGTATAGCTGGGTTCCAGCCACCAGGGCAGCACAGACCCATCTGTCCCATCTGTCCCTGGGTGGGAATGATCCTCTCCCAGCAGGGACATGGTGGGCCTGGGGGAGCCCTCATTTTCACAACTCAGGAAGTGCCAGGTCTGGCACGTCACCTCTGTATCCTTTAGCTCTGTCTGGTATATGGTAGGTGCTCAGTAAACAGCTTTTGGCTTTATTTAATTGAACACTCATAATCTTGTGCAATATTACAGAAAACTCAGCCACTCTCAGTCCCAGGTGACGCACTGCCCAAACCTCAAAAGCGATGTTTCTGGCAGGTGACAATTTCTGGCCCTCACAAGGTTAGGAAGCTGCAGCCAGCCCCAGCTCTCCATCCCTAACCCCCAAGTGGACTTATTCCCTGGCAGGAAGCCAGCCCCATCACCTGCTGATCCACATCAGGGCAGCTGTCACACAGTGAAACCTTGCTGGGCCCCCAGTGCTTGCTAAGCACCATATACACATTATTCTATTTAGTGCTTGCTACTATTGTTGGATAATGTCATTACCCCCATTTTACAGATAAGGAAACTGAAGTTTGGAAGGGCAGTAGAACCTAAGTCATTTTGGTCCCAAAGCCCCAAGTCTTTGACCACTGCACTAGGCTGCACATTTACTGGGGTGCCCAGCACAGGACACCACAGCCACCAGGGACAGAATCCTCCAGCCCACAAAACTGACCCTGGGTGTGCCATAAGAGACCTTTGTGCCCAGGGCTTGACCCTGGGCCCAAGGTTTGGTGTTGTCCCTTCTTTCCCCCTTCACCAGGATAAGAACTATGCCCCAGTTCCCACCGCTCCACCCCAGGCTCTCAGGCCACCTCACCTGGAAAAGCCCACTGAGTTTTCAACTTGATCCCTTAGAGGCCTTGACTCAGCTGAGCCATCAGAATTGGAGAGAGGTGGGGATCAAGGGAGAGCAGAAACTTCCCTGCTTTGAGCTCCCCTTCCTGAAGACTTGAGGGCTCGAGCCCCATCTGAGAAACCAGTGTGACCTTTAAAGATATTCGTTTCTCTCAGTTCCATTCTGCAAGGAGAGGATTTAGGCAGCATGAATACCAGTGGCTGAACTGCAGCCCTCTGTCACCTGCCAGGCCTCTCCCTCCCCGGGCTTTAGTCAGAAAGGGCCACGGTTGCTTGGAGTTCACCTGACTCAACTTCCTCCTCCTGGAACCGGGGAGGCTCTGCCCAGGTGAGGGTACGGACCGGGGTCACACAGCTGGTGCATGCGGGAGCCGCAGAACTGGGGGTTCAGGACTCAGGGGCTAATGTTCCTTCTCCCCACCAGCTACCCCGACCTGTCACTCATTGTGTCCGAGAAAGCTGGCAGCGCCAGCTGCGGAAGTGGGGGCAAAAACCAACTTTCTTTCTGGTAGTCCTGGGGGCTTCCCCTGAGCCCCGACCCCCGGCCCCTCTTCTTACCAGTTGGCTCTGTTTTCGCTCTGCTCTGCAAACCCTGAGCCTTCCTCTCGCTCCCCAGTCAGAGTCAACTGCGCAGCGCTCGGCTCGGTCACTCCACCGTCCCCCTCCCGGACGCCGTCGGGGAACGCAGCGGCCACGGCCAGGCCCCGCCCCCCAAGAGGACACGCCCCCTCGGCTGCCCAGTCCGGCCCTCCGGCCCACCCCCATCCTCCTAAGTGCGCTCCCAGACAAGCCCCGCCCACGAAGGCCTCCTGCTCAGCCCGGGCAGCCCCGCCTCCAGACCCTGCAGGAGGTGAGACCCCGCCCCTCCCCCAGCCCCGGCCCGCTGCCCCTCCCTCCTGTAGCCTGGCCAGCCCTGCTTCCTTGTCGCGTAAGGATGAGGCCGACCCTGCACCCTCCTCCTCGGCACTGCACTCCGCGACCCTCTCGCCCGCCTCACGCCCGGCCGGCTCACAGCCCTACCTAACGGTCCCGCCCCTCTTCAGCATTTCTCGCCCTTTGCAGTCTCCTCCTATGCCCGCCCATCTCCCTGTCGTCTTCACTTTCTACTCTGAGCTTACCCCGGCCCCTGGCTCGCCTGGGATGAGGCCACGCCCCTTCCCCCGCCTAGCCTGGTCCCAGCGCCTCCCCAGTCCTGTCCTGCCCTGCCCACCCCAACTCTGGGCCGGTAGCCCTGGGGCCCCACGCCTGTGTTCCAGAGCGCGTGTATCCGGGTGCAAGCGGAGAACAGCGTGGGAGCGGATTGCGTTCCAAGTCGGGGCCTCTATCAGGAGGCAGCCGAGAACTATCCACTTTTTGGAAATACTAACAGCTACCATTGGTTGAACCCTTGCCAGGGTCCAGGTTCTATGTCAAGCCCTGTAAAAAGTCCTGGCCCTTGAATTCCCACAACTCACAGGGTACCCATGTTGTTCGCATTTTGCTGACTTGCAATTTAAGACTTAGGCAGTTCAGATCGCAGGCCCTGACGCTCATGGGGAAGGCAGTGGTGAACAGGACCCAGCCCCAGGTCCTTAGTCACCGGCTTGATGCAGCTTGTCTGGCCTGGCCCCTGCAGAAGTAGCTAGCCGGCTGTTGGGGTAGTGCCCAGCGAGCTGCCTGAGGTGAGGGAGGAGGTGGTAGGAAGGCCTGCACCCTTAAAGCTGGGTGGCTCACGCCTGTAATCCTAGCACTCTGGGAGGCCGAGGCCTGTGGATTGCTTGAGCTCACAAGTTCCAGACCAGCCTGAGCAAAAGCAAGACCCCATTTCTACTAAAAATAAAAAAACTGAGGCAAGAGAACCTCTTGAGCCCAAGTTGGAGGTTGCTGTGAGCTATGACACTACAGCACTCTACCCAGGGCACTGTCTGAGACTGTCTCAAAAAAAAAAAAAAGCTGGCTTTCTCCCTGAAGTTGTCCAGAATTAAGGAGGGCTGCCAAAGATGGCTGTGGAGCTCCACTGTGTATCCCAGCCCTCTTTTTCCCAGACATTAGGGACCAGCCTCCGGCAGGTTACCTAGTTAATGACCAGGGCCATTCACCTGTGCAGCTGACAAAGTGCTTCCATTCCCATTATCTCATTGGGATCTCACAACAGCACCATTGTGGGGAGAGTATGATTATGCCTGTTTTGCATGGGTGGAGTAGGGTAATGAGCTGGATTCCAGCCCAAACAAAGCATGTCCTTAGACTGGCAGCAAACATCATCTGGGAACTTGTTAGGAATGTGTATTTTTGAGGCTCTATCTCAGACCTACTGAATGGAAAACTGTGGAGCAATTCATTTTAATAAGGCCTTCTTTCTAAATCACACTCAAGTTTGAACCACTGTGGAACAAACTGTAAAGAGGTTAGAATGGTCTGAGAATCACACAGACCTAGGGCAAAGCCAGGTACTTAACCTCTCTAGGATAAGCCCTTAAATAGTAAATAATAACAACAGCAATAATGATAATAGCAGTCGTGAGGGTGGCTGTTGAAGATGCAATATGATAATATTCATGAAGGATTTGGCCCTCTGCTGGGATGCTGTGCATGCCCATGGGTGTTCACATGCCCATGTTCTCTTTCCAGTAAAATGTATCCTTCACAGAATCTCCACACCAAGTCAGAAGAGTGGGGCTGGGGAATCTTTTAAACTTAGCAGTGTGCCATTTGGTTGAGCTTTCCACAGAGGGACACCGTGCATACTGCAAGAGGTCAAGGTTCTAATAAAATCCCAAGTGATATGGATGCTGGTCCAGGGACCACACTTTGAGAAGCACTGTGCTATTCTGTCTCGAGCTGGGTTCCAGCTCCTTACACTGCCCAACACATACAAAATGGGCATAAAATATATATATAGCTGGGTGTTGTGGCACATGCCTGTTCCATCCTGCTTCATACCCCCTTCTCTGAAAACTGGGGTTGTTTGTGATGGTTATTGGCAATTGGTAATTGGCTAACAGCTGGGTCCTGTCAGCCCTCCCTCTCCACAATGCAGACATTCCCTTGTATCAGTCCCATCAGTAATGCAGACATTCCCTTGCATTAGTCCCATGGTGTGGGATATGGCAGAGATTCCAGAAGCAGCCTACCACCCTCCATGTGGCCCACAGCTGCCTCCATCTCAACTCCAGATTAGAGATGGAGGCAGCTGTGGGCCACATGGAGGGTGGTAGTCTGCTTCTGGAATCTCTGCCATCCTCCCACACCATCCTTCAAGCCCCCAGTGAATAGGATCTCCCTGCAGGTACTCATAGCCTGAGCATTGGACCTGTTGTGCAGACCACCCCAACATGGCACCCCAAGTTCAGAGTGCAAATCTAAAACCACATACCTTTTATCTAAACATTTAACTGACTGGAAAATGAAATATATAAATCTAACCTTGACAAATATTCTTTCATTCTCTCCTTCCTTCCTTCCTTCCTTCCTTCCTTCCTTCCTTCCTTCCTTCTTTCTTTCTTTCTTTCTTTCTTTCTTTCGAGACAGAGTCTCACTATGTCACCCTCAGTAGAGTGCTATGGCATCACAGCTCACAGCAACCTCCAACCTTTGGGCTTAAGTGATTCTTTGGCCTCAGCCTCCCAAGTAGCTGGGGCTACAGGCATGTGCCACAACACCCAGCTATATATATATTTTAATATATATATATATTTTTGGTTGTAGTTGTCGTTGTTTGGCAGGCCCAGGCTGGATTTGAACCTACCAGCTCCGGTGTATGTGTCTGGCACCCTAGCTGCTGAGCTACAAGCGCCGAGCCAACAAATATTCTTTATAGTGACCAAGGGGATCATGTTCAAATTTGGAAATCTTAGACTCTTTGAAATTTTGTGCAAAAACATGGTGGTATGGGAGGATCAATCTGACCCCATCCCTGAGCCCATCCACTCTGCTTCTTTTCTTCGCCCCGAGTGGCCTAGGACTTTGGCATGTGAACACCCAGCCCATATGCCCAGACTCTGGCCACATCTTGGTCACCCCTCTGTGGGTGCACACATCAGGGGCAGGATGTACCCTCACAAGGATGGACCTGGGTGAGAGGGTTTGTAAGCCTTAAAGTGGGCTCAAGCTGGTTAGGCAAAGGTTTCCAGGTTCTTAGATACCTGAAGCATGATCAAGGTGGGCTGTGGGCTCTGGGTGGACACAGGTGTCTTCTTGACTGGGCCTGTGGTGGCACTGCCATTTGGCCTCGTCCTCCCAGCACCTAGTGTAGCCCCTGGAAGCATAATGGGTGTCTGTGGAGTAGATGTGCACTGGAGTCTATGTCAGTCCATTTTCTGTTGCTATAAGAGAATTACACAGGTTGGGTGTCTTAGTCCATTTTGCATTCCTATAAAGTGGTATCTGAGACCAGGTAATTTATGAAGAATAAGGAAAAGAGATTTACTTGCTTAGTGGTTCTGCAGGCTGTGTGAGAAGCATGGGACTTACATCTGCTTTTCAGGGAGTCTCTAGTCAAGGAAGAAGAAGAGGGAGCTGGTGTGTCATGTGGTGAAAGAAGGAGCAAGAGAGGGAGGAGCTACCAGTCACTTTCAAACAACCTGCTGTCATGTGAACTAACAGAGGTAGAACTCATTACCACCTGGAAGGCACTGCACCATTCACGAAGGATCTGCCCCCAGGAAACACCTCCCACACGGCCCCACCTCCAACGTTGGAGATCAAATTTCAACATGAGATTTGGAGCTGACAAATATCCAAACCACATCACTGGGTAGTTTTTAAAGAAAAGAATTTTATTTTTTACAGTTCTGGAACTTGAGAAGTCCAAGGTCAAGGGGATACATCCGGTGAGGGCCTTCTTACTGTCTAATAACATAGCAGAGAACATCACATGATGAGCTAGTGATACTGTGTCAGCTCAGGTCTTTCTTCCTCTGATAAGCCACCAGTCCCATCATCAGGACCCCACCCTGATGACCTCATCTAATCCTAATTACCTCCCAAAGGCTGTGTCTCCAAATATCATCAACATATGAATTTGGGGATTAAGTTCCCAACACATGAAATTTGGGGGACACAGACTACAGCAGAGTCACTCACTGAAATATCCCACTGGGTTGGGTCACCCAGATCTGTCTTCATCCCCTCTTTTCTTGCAGAAGTAAGGCTTTCCATGACGCACCCTGGGCATTTTGCCAGGCAGAGAATGAACCAGTGATTTTCAACAAGTGTGCTATGCTACACTGACATGCCATAAAAAAATTTAAAAATCATCGACTAAATTATTTTTGAAAGTTTGAAGTGCAGTAGGTATATTCTTTTTCTGTTTTATTTTTGCTCTTTTTTTTGATCGACATAATTTAATTCTGCATACGTGCTGCGGAAGTTTAACTGGAGATTCAAGTATGCCATGAGACAAAAAACGTTGAAAACACTGGAGTAGAGAGATGCTTCTAGCAAAAGACTCTACCTTTTTGAAATTCTTTAGTCCATTTCCAAGTTGAGGCCAGGAGTTCTGGAGATGGGGAAGGGGTGAGAAGAACCAGAAAGCCTTGAGAGAAGACATCAAATGGCCAAGTTGGAGTCGGGGAGGTATTTAGTTGGGCAAGACCTCCAAGGGGGCAAGACCCCAAGGGCAAGACCATAGGGCTCCTAGCCTCTCAGAAGATTCTCCCATCCCAAAAGTGGCACAAGGAAATCCCAAGGCCCTTGTTGGCAAGAACATGGGGGTCAGTTTCTTGTTGGTACCTGGGCCTACGTAAGGCCCCAAGACTTCTACACAATTCTGGTGGAAGGAAGAATGGAAGGAGGGAAATTGAGTGGAGTATTGTTTCTTCTTGTTATGTAACCACCCAACTTGTTTTTTAGTCCATAAATCTGCAATATGGGGTAGGCACAGCAATGAAAGCTTATTTCTGCTCTGTGCAACGCCAGCCACTCAGAGGATCCATTTTCAAGACGGTGTATTCATAGGACTAGCAAGTCACATACCAGGTGTCAGCTGGGAGCTCAGCCAGACCTGTGAACCAAAGGCCTTTGTTATTCTCTATGAGGCCGTCCCACAAGTTGCTTGGACCTCCTCACAACTGGGTTGTTGGGTTTTAAGCACAAAGATCACTTTAGAAGTGCATGGCATTTCATGGCCCAGCGTCAGAAGTCATAGAGCATCATTTCCTTTGCATTTTATCAGTGGGGACAGCCACAAAGGCTCACCTAATGCAAGGGGAGGATGTATAGACTCTCTCTCTTGATGAGGGGGTGGCAAAGTTCTAGAAGAGCTTGTGGGACAGGAAGTATCCTTCCACCTATCTTAGGAAAATGCAATCTGCCGCAAGTAGGCCCTCAGAATGACTGGCATAGAATTTCCTCTGATGGGAGCTGACCTAATTAAATCAATTTGAAAGAAAAGGTATACAATGTCTTATACAAGCATTTGTTCACAAATTAATAACTCCAACAATGGACAATTAGTTTTGAGTGCTTGAATTAAGATCTACTTTCTTCAAGGATTCTCAGAATAAAGGCAGCATCTTCTTCCCCTCAATCTGCCCTGTTTCCTTAAAGTCATTAACTTAAGTAGCATCTGCTTAATCCTCAGAGCAACAATTCGATGAGCTACGCACTGCAGTAGAGTCCCCATAGCTGACCACCTCCCTACACTGACCACCTCCTTAAGTTGACCTAATTTTCATAAACTGGACATGCACCACAGGTGCATATCAATACAGTAGGCCTAGTTCCTAATGTTGACCACCTCCATACGCTGACCAGTTTGTTGCAATCCCTTGAGGGGTCATCTTACAGAGGTTCTACTGTATTTTGATGTGGAAATGGATGCTCAGTAAATTGCCTAAGGAAAGAAAAGTCACAGTTTGTAGCTAACCTAATTTTTAGTTATAGAAATTGAGCCCTAAGGAAAAGGCCCATGTTGAACAGTACCCAAGTACCCAGATTCTGAGCACCCATCACTGAACCACACGGTCTACCTCAAAGGCTCAATCTAGGTCAAAGAGCTTCCCCAAGACCTTGAAGGGCCCCAGCTTTTTGCCTGAGTGACAGAGCGCTCTGGCCCCTAAGAGCTGAGCTCCGGTGAACACTGGGCATAACTCCGGACCATGCTCCATCCCCTTGCAGAGTGTCAGGCTGGGAAGTGATTAATAACAGTTTCTCAAACTCTCTATTTTTATTTCTTTATTTCCCTATTTCTAAGCACAGTAAGGGCTCACTTAAATGGGCTCAGCAGGCCACTGACCTTCATTTTCTTCTCCAAAGCATTTAATGGTGATCTGAAATCCAAGCCTCTTATAGCTGGTTTGTAGTTGGAGCAAGGGCCCAAGTTCCCACCGAGAAACTGGGCCATGGATTTGTTTCTGTCACAGTCATTTAACAAAGATCTGTTAGGCCCTTGCCTGGATCCCACCCTTCCCCCTACTACATCTGAAGGTCCAGGGCTTAATCCCACCCAGCCCTGTGCTCAGGGGAGTTTTGGCACAGTGGGAACCTTACACTACATCATTGCCATAGCAACGACAATAGCAATCATGCTGGCTGTCATTTTAAAAGTAACCTGTTACCCTGGCCAGGCATTTTTAAAACTACTAATTTAAGTTTATTTAACTAATTGATAACTAGCATTTGTGTGGTCCTTCACATGTTATGAAGTTTATTTCTTTATTTTACAGCTGTGGCACATGAATAATTGTTTGAAGCTATTAAATGATGTCCCTCCATCCACAATTCCCTGTTCTACCTTTCAGATGTCAGCTCAACCCCATTGTGGGGTTTGACACCCCAAATAGTTATGAGCCCACAACCCAGTACGTGTTATTTATTTATAAATTACATGTATGTACTATTATACTAGCTGTTTTTCACAGTATGAACCATACACAAAAACAATTTAAAAAGATAAAGGTAATTAACCTAAATACCCATCAACCCATGAATGGATTAACAAACTGTGGTGTATGTATACCATGGAGTACTATTCAGACATAAAAAGATGGAGACTTTACATCTTTTGTATTAACCTGGATGGAGTTGAAATACATTCTTCTTAGCAAAGTATCAAAAAAATGGAAAAGTATCCAGTGTCCCCAATACTAATATGAAGACAATAGATGATCTAATACATGCTCGCATAAGAGAAAAACTCAATTCAATTCAAGTTGCAGGGGGCAGAGAAGGGAATAAAGGAGGGTAGAGAGGGGTGGCGGGGAGAAAATTGGCGTGCTCCTACTTAATGTAAGGGCACAATGTAAGGGTATAAGGCATACCTCTTGGGTGTGGGCACAGGTAGAAGAGGGACTCTACCGAAAAATGCCCTAGTTGTTTGTACCTTCACATTAACTTAAAATAAAATAAATAAATTTAGTCCAGTACAAAAAGTAAAAAATAAGAAATTTATTAAAAATATTTTATCTCTCTACATAATAAGCATCAGGCAGTCCTATCATTTTGTCCTTGGACTCCAGGAGATCATGTTGGAGGCTATCTACTATAGCTTCTATGCCCACAGGGAAGAGTTGCGGGAGCAGAAAAGCAGAAAATGGAAGAATTTTCCGGACAACACTTTTTTAGTGTCTCCAGATACAGGTGCACTCCAGAAATATTGAGGGTTCAGTTTCAGACCACCACAAGAAAGTGGGCATTGCAATAAAGAAGTCCCACAAATTTTGTTTGGTTTCCCAGTACATTTGAAAGCTACGTTCGTTTTGTACATACCTGACTTAACAAATATTGCTAAAGAATGCTGACATGGAGATAGGAAGTGAGTGCATGTTGTTGGAAAAATGACGCCAGTGGATTTGCTCATAGTATCTATGGAGCATAATAAAGTGAAGTGCAATCAAGTGAGGTGTACCTGTGCTCTTAAGCCCCTGAGATGGAAGAGGTGGTGCTGTGGAGAGGGACGTTCTCACACTAGCTAAGGGGGTAGCTGCACAAAATCAGAGGGCAATCCTTTCCTGAATCAGGCCCAGGGTTAAAAAGAGTACTCTGTGGCCCAAGAAGCCAATGGCATGGGACATTCTCCCCACTGTACAGTTGAAAATGCCAAGGCTCAGAGAGTTGAGTTGAAAAAGTTTTGAATTTGTTGCCACAATTTGAAAATTGGGGAATTTCACATTGACATTTAGATGTACAGCTTCCGTTGAAAAATAAGCACCTCCAAATACCTTGAGGTGCCTTCTGACAAGGTGGTAACTGGCTGGATCTAAGTGGCAACATACACCTGCAGCTAGCCACAGTCCCCACTGCCTTGCCTGCTTCCCTCATTTGTGAAAGCTGCCTGATTCCCCTGGGCAACTGAGTTTCCAATCTAGGAACCAATAGATTTGGCTGAATGCACATTTATATTTAGAGTCCTGTCATTCTCTGCGAGTTGCAGAGCTGCACAGACCTTTGCAAGAAGACAGGGACAGCACACTCCCTTCTTCCCTTCCCAAGACCCTCCCTATGAAAGCTTCTGTGTCTGCCCAGACGTTGTCTTCTGTGAGACGTGGCTTTGGCTCTGCTAAATTTCTAGCCATGTGAACTTGAGCATGACCCTTCACCTCTCTGAGTTTGTTTCCTCATCTGTAAACTGGGGGAAATACAGAAACAAGAGTTGCTCAAGACCAGCCTGAGCCAGAGCCAGACCTCGTCTCTAAAAATAGCCTGCGTTGTGGCAGGCGCCTGTAGTCCCAGCTACTTGGGAGGCTGAGGCAAGATGATCGCTTAAGCCCAAGAGTTTGAGGTTGCTGCGAGCTGTGATGCCACGGCACTCTACTGAGGACGACAAAGTGAGATTCTGTCTCAAAAAAAAAAAAAAAGAAAGAAAGAAAGAAAGACTAGTTAGTTGTGTTCAAGTCATTTTCTCTCACCAACAGAAACTGAGAGAAAGAAAAAAAACCTTTCCCACATCACTGTTCCCTTCAAAATGAATATTCATCGCCCTCTGGTGTTCACAGTACTTATTGCAGCCAACCAAGAGCGGAAAGAGATAAGGAGGGAGGTCCCATCCCTCAGGGTCTCAGGTTAATTTCATCAACTGGAGGGTCAGGTGAAGGAAGACGTGGAATTAGGTCTGCACACCGGGATCTATCTGCAGACACTCAGCTCAGGCAAGGCCATTTGAGGGGTGGGATTTACAAACCTATGCTAACTGGCCTACCCTGAGGGAGGTAGATGGCTAGAGGACCTGATGACTCTTCATTTATAAAGGTGATGAAATAAGATTGATCAAAATAGGTATTTGTCATAAGCATGGTGAGTGGGATCTAGTTTATGCAGAAAAATTTTTTGAAAGGCCTTTTGCAACCATCCCCTCTGAATTCTCAAGCAGGGGGTTTAGGGTTGGCTGGAGAGTCAGGTTCATGTTCAGTTTCCAGGAATAAGGTCTCAAACTACATTGCACAAAAGCCTAATGAGGCAAGCATTGCTGTCAGCCATCCTCCATTTGACACGCTTCTGTCCCAGGATGTCAACATTGCAACCCCTGGGAAGCCGCCACTAGGAGGTGGCCTTGACCACACCAGCAGAGCATGAGAAGCTCCTTGCAGAGCCTGTTTCCTTCCAGGGCTCAGCACCAATTCCAAGTCTTGTGTAGGCCTCTCTGCTTGGAGACGCCTAAGCCACTAGTTTGCAGGATGCTGGAATTAGATTCAATGTCCACTTTGTGGAGATAGAACTCGTAATGCAGAGAGAGATTAAAGATGGCATCCGAGTAACAGCTTCCCTACAACTGGGCACGGCGAGTCTGCGGAGACAAGACTCCAGGCATCTCTGGCCGGTGGGATCTGCCTATAATCATCTCTTTGAGGATACAGGGAGCCAGCAAGGGACTTCTGGACCCCAAGAGGACGACAAAAACAGTGGAAAACTGACAAGAGGTTGTGTGTGTTCGATTGACCTAATCATTCTGGCAACTGTAAGTACAAGTAGCAGTGAGACTGCAAACCGGAAAGGTCTTACCGGTGAACTGTTTTGGTGTTCTTGGACTTGGCACTCAGTTCAACTGTCTTGGGAAGAGCTTGAGCAGGAGTGTGGAGAACTTTGGGCATTGTCTAGGGCCCCAGACCAAGCCACTGAGCTGGGCGCAGGAAGCCATTGTGAAATAACTGCCCTGGCAAGCTCCGCCCTCAGGGTCCCAGAGCAAGGATCAGGCAGGACAAAGTAACCTAGTGACTGAGCAGCCTAAAGGTGGGACTGAGCTGCCATACAGCCTTAATCCTTAGGGGCAGAGTGAGACGGTTTTGGAACACTGGAGCCTTGGGCTGTTGCCCTAGGTAGAGTCCCGTGACATCACAGCTCATAGCAACCTCAAACTCCTGGGCTTGGCACCGCCCAGACCTCCATAAGAGCTGTGCAGCGACGCCCGACTCGTGACCCACACCCACCGGGCCTCCACATTCCCTGACCAGGAACTGTGGGAGCCACGCAACCCTGCGTCCTCCCAACCTCCACACTAACCCATTCATCTGGCCAGGGACTCTGGTAGCTGCGTGCCCTCTGGAGCCCTACCTGCCTCTGCACAGAGCCCTTCTCCTGGCCAGACTCTGCTGGAGCCTTGGGCTCTCTGTACCAAAGTCACTGGGTGCCAGGCACTCCCAGAACCATGCACACCACCTCCAGCCCTGTTGCTAGATCCGGGTATGTCACACACCAGAGCTGCTTCCACAACCAGAACTCCCTAGCTAGAGTAGCCCCAGAAGAACTACACAGGGTCACTCCCCACAAAGATCCAGCAACAATAGAGTGATCCCGCTGGGGTCTAATCTGCGAGAGACACCTCCCCAACTCTGAGGATGGCCAGAGGCAATGGTGAAAAACAATCATGAGGCGAAATCAACAGAAAAACTCCGGCAATATGAATAATCAGAGTAGATCAACTCCCCCAAGGTTCAATGGGGCAGAAACAGCACAAGACACCATGTACAAACAAATAACTGAGATGTCAGAAATTGAATTCAGGATCTGGATAGCAAACAAGATCGAATTAGAATTCCAAAGGTTATCTCAAGAATTCAACGGATTCAAAGAGCAAATGACCAAAGATTTTGAATCATTGAAACAAGAAGTTGCATCCCTAAAAGATCTGAGAAACAGTAGAATTCCTCAGTAACAGAATGGAGCAAGCAGAAGAAAGGATTTCTGACATTGAAGACAAAGCTTTCGAATGCTTCCAAACCTTCAAAGAAGAAGAGAAATGTAGAGCAAAAACAGACCACTCTCTCAGAGAGTTCTGGGATAATTAGAAGAAAACCAATATTCGTCATATAGGGTTCCCCGAAAGTGACAAAGTAGCTTCACAAGGCACAGAGTCTCTTCTCCATGAGATTATGAAGGAGAACTTTCAGATATGCCAAGAAATTCCAAAATTCAGATAGCAGACAGTTTCAGAACTCCAGCATGACTCAACCCAAAAAAGACATCCCCCAGACACATCATAATCAATTTCACTAAAGTTAATATGAAGGAGAAAATTCTGAAAGCTGCCAGACGAAAAAAAAACATTACCTACAAAGGTAATAATATTAGAATAACTGCAGATCTCTCTGCTGAAACCTTTCAAGCTAGAAGACCTGGTCATTGACTTTTACTCTCCTAAAACAAAATAATTTTCAACCCAGGATCTTGTACCCAGCTAAACTGAGCTTCATTTATGACGGAGAAATTAAATACTTCAACAACATTCACATGTTGAAGAAATTTGCCACTTCTAAACCAACTCTCTAGGACATTCTTAGACCTATCCTCCATAAAGACCAGCATAATTCTCCACCACAAAAGTAAACCCACCCAGAAAATTTTTGATCAAATCCCAACTCCCACAGCTGTAAAAGGATTAAAAATGTCCACCGGACTCTCGAAAGGCTTATCAATATTCTCAACTAATGTGAATGGTTTAAATTGTCCTTTAAAGAGGCACAGGTTGGCTGACTGGATACAAAAACTAAAGCCAGATATCTGCTGCATCCAAGATCGCATCTTACATTAAAAGATAAATATAGACTCAAGGTGAAGGGATGGTCATCTATATTCCAGGCAAATGGAAAGCAGAAAAAAGCAGGCATTGCAATCCTGTTCGCAGATGCAATAGGCTTTAAACCAACTAAAATAATTAAGGATAAGGATGGACACTTCATATTTG
>CAUYPK010045713.1:0-52691 GCA_963574355.1 Loris lydekkerianus
TGAATTACATTTATAGATTTACATATATTGAACCAGCCTTGAGAGCCTGGGATAAATCCGACTTGGTCATGGTGTATAATTTTTTTGATGTGTTGTTGGATTCTGTTTGTTAGGATCTTATTGAGTATTTTTGCATCTATATTCATTAGTGATATTGTTCTATAATTTTCTTTTCTTGTTGGATCTTTCCCCGGTTTGGGGATCAAGGTGATGTTTGCTTCGTAGAATGTGTTGGGTAATATTCCTTCTTTTTCTATATTTTGGAAGAGGTTTAGTAATATAGGTACTAGTTCCTCTTTAAAGGTTTGGCAGAATTCTGATGTAAAGCCATCTGGTCCTGGGCTTTTGTTTTTAGGGAGATTTTGTATAGTTGATTGGCCTGTTCAACATTTCCACTTTGTTCTGGCTAAGTCTTGGTGGGTGGCATACTTCCAGGTATTGGTCGATTTCTTTCATATTTTCATATTTGTGAGAGTAGAGTTTCTTGTAGTATTCGTTAAGGATTTTTTTGAATTTCTAAGGGGTCTGTTGTTATTTCATCATTACCTTTTCTGATTGATGAAATTAGAGATTTTACTCTTTTTTTCCTGGTTAGGTTGGCCAAAGGTTTATCTATTTTATTGATCTTTTCAAAGAACCAACTTTTGGATTTATTGATCTGTTGTATAATTCTTTTGAATTTCATTTAATTCTGTTCTGATTTTGGTTATTTCTTTTCTTCTGCTGGGTTTGGGGTTGGAGTGTTCTTCCTTCTCCAGTTGCTTGAGATGTCCCATTAAGGTATTAACTTCCTCTCTTTCTGTTTTCTTGAGGAATGCTTGGAGTGCTATAAATTTCCCTCTTAGGACTGCCTTTGCAGTATCCCAGAGGTTCTGGTAATTCGTGTCTTGATTGTTGTTTTGTTCCAAAAATTTGGTGATTTTCTTTTTAATCTCGTCTATAACCCATCTATCCTTCAGCATAAGATTGTTGGGTTTTCATGTTTTTGTATGGGTATGCAGGTTCCTGTTGTTATTGAGTTCAACTTTTATTCCATGGTGGTCTAAGAAGATGCAAGGAATAATTTCTATTGCTTTAAATTTGTTGAGTTTAGATTTGTGGCCTAGGATGTGTCGTATTTTGAGTATATTCCGTGGGCTGATGAGAAAAATGTGTATTCAGTTTTGGTGGGATGAAATGTTCTGTAGATGTCTGTTAAGTCCAGATTTTGAATAGTTAAGTTTAAATCTAAATTTCTTTGCTGAGCTTCTCTTTGGAGGATCTATCCAGCACTGCCTAACGAGTGTTAAAATCTCCAACTACTATGGACGGGGAGGAAATCGAGTTGCTCATGTCTGTTAGAGTTTCTCTTATAAATTGAGGTGCGTTGTGGTTGGGTGCATAAATATTAATAATTGAGATCTCATCATATTGAGTATTACCTTTAACAAATAAGAAGTGTCCATTCTTATCCTTAATTATTTCAGTTGGTTTAAAGCCTATTGCGTCTGCGAACAGGATTGCAACGCCTGCTTTTTTCTGCTTTTCATTTGCGTGGATTTTAGTTGACCATCCCATCTATACTCTTTTAATGTAAGATGCGATTCTTATATGCAGCAGATATCTGGGTTGAGTTTTTGTATCCAGTCAGCCAACCTGTGCCTCTTTAGAGGACAGTTTAAGCCATTCACATTAATTGAGAATATTGATAAGCCTTTCGGTAGTCCGCTGGACATCTTTAATCCTTTTGCAAATGTGGAAGTTGGAATTTGATCAAAATTTTCTGGGTGCGTTTACTTTTGTGGTGGAGGATTACACTGGTCTTTATGGAGGATAGGTCTGAGAATGTCCTGGAGAGCTGGTTTACTTATGGCAAATTTCTTCTACATGTGTATGTCATTGAAGTATTTAATTTCTCCGTCATAAATGAAACTCAGTTAAGCTGGGTACAGGATCCTGGGTTGAAAGTTATTTTGTTTTATGAGAATAAAAGTCGATGACCATCCTATTCTTGCTTGAAAGGTTTCAGCAGGGAGATCTGCAGTTATTCTAATATTCTTGCCCTTGTAGGTGATGGTTTTCTTTCATCTTGCAGCTTTCAGAATTTTCTCCTTCATATTAACTTTAGTGAAATTGATTATGATGTGTTTGGGGGATATCTTATTTGGATTGTGTCATGCTGGAGTTCTGAAACTGTCTGCTATCTGAATTTCAGAATCTCTTGCCATGTCTGGAAAGTTCTCCTTCATAATCTCATAGAGAAGAGACTCTGTGCCTTGTGAAGCCACTTTGTCGCTTTTGGGGATTCCTATTAGACAAATATTGGTTTTCTTTAAATTATTCCAGAGCTCTCTGAGAGAGTGATTTGTTTTTGCCCTCCATATCTCTTTCTCTTTGAGAGTTTGGGAGCGTTCAAAAGCTTTGTCTTTAATGTCAGAAATCTTTTCTTCTGCTTGCTTCTTTCTGTTACTGAGGGATTCTACTGTGTTTCTCACATCTTTGAGAGCTGCAACTTCTTGTCTCAATGTGTCAAAATCTTTGTTCATTTGGTCTTTAAATTCGTTGAATTCTTGAGATATTTTTTTGGTTACTGCTTGGAATTCTAATTTGATCTTATTTGCTATCCAGATCCTGAATTCGATTTCTGACATCTCAGCTAATTGTGCATCGGATCTTGTGCTACGTCTGCCCCATTGATCCTTGGGGGAGTTGATCTACTCTGATTATTCATATTGCCAGAGTTTTTCTGTTGATTTCGCCTCATGATTGTTTTTCACTATTGCCTCTGGCCGTCCTCAGAGTTGGAGAAGTGTCTCTCCAAGATTAGACCCCAGTGGGATCACTTTATTGTTGCTCCATCTTTGTAGGGAGTGACCCTGTGTAGTTCCTCTGGGGCTGCCTCAGCCAGGGAGTTCTGGTTGTGGAAGCAGCTCCGGAGTGTGACACACCCAAATCCAGCAATAGGGTGGGAGGTGGTGCACACAGTTCTAGGAGTGCCTGGCGCCCAGTGGCTTTGGCACAGAGAGCCCAGGGCTCCAGCAGTCTTTGGCCAGGAGAAGGGCTCCACGCAGAGGGAGGGAGGGCTCCTGAGGGCATGCGGCTACCAGAGTCCCTGGCCAGATGAGTGGGCCGGTGTGGAGGCAGGGAGGGTACAGGAGGGAGGGCGCAGGGTTGCGCGGCTTCTGCAGTTCCTGGTCAGAGCATGCGGATGCCCATCAAGTGTGGGTCGCAGCACAGCTCTTATGGAGATCCAGGTGGCGCCAAGCCCAGGAGTTTGAGATTGCTATGAGCTGTGATGCTACAGCACTCTACCCAGGGCAACAGCCCGAGGCTCCAGTGTGCCAAAACCAGTCTCTCTCTGCCTCTGAGGGTTAAGGCTGTAAGGCAGCTCAGTCTCTGCCTTTAGGCTGCTCAGTCACTAAGTTAGTAGCTCCCACCTGATCCTTGCTCTGCAACCCTGAGGGCGGAGCTTGCTGGGGCAGTTCTCTCACAATAGCTCCCTGTAGCCCACAGCCAAACACTATTAGCTCTGTCTGGCTCAGCAGCTCAGTCTGAGGCCCTAGACAATGCCCAAAATTCTCCATAGTCCTGCTCAAGCTTTCCCCAAGGCAGTTCAACTGAGTGCCAAGTCTAAAAACACCAAAACAGTTTACAGGTAAGGCCTTTCCGGTTTGCAGTCTCACTACTGTTTTTACTTACAGCTGCCAACGGGATTAGGTCGATCGAACACATGCCAGTTTTCCACTGTTTTTTGTCCTTCTCTTGGGGTCCAGAAGTCCCTTGCTGATTCCCTGTATCCTCAAAGGGATGATTATAGGCAGATCCCACCAGCCAGAGATGCCTGGAGTCTTATCTCCCCATACTCATCATGCCCAGTTGCAAGGAAGCTGTTACTCAGCCACCATCTTGCTCCACCTCTTCTGCCTCCTATTCTTAAAACGTTGATTTGTAAATATTAACTGGGAAGGAATTCTTTGAATATTAACAATTTTTTCTTGTATATTATATTAAGCTTTTTATGAAAAGTTGAATTAACGTTATGATTAAGCTTGACCTTGACATTTTTATTCTTTGGTTTCCCAAACCAAAATAGTTCTGGTTTTGCTTTGATAAAATATTTCTTCTCTCCCCAAATAACTAATTAATTATTCAAAATTTGTGTTTTTATTAAAAAATGATGCATTGTTTACTGTTCCCCTTCTGGTATTCTGTTTTAGAATATGGGTTTCACTGCCTATAATTTCTGTCTAATAAGGCCTGAGATTTCAAGATCACTTTCTTCTAAGAGAATATAATCAACAAAGCAATTTAAATTTCTTTACCCTGAAGTATTGACAGACTGTTTCATTTCAGACCAATACCAGTATCTTTGCCATCAGTTTTAAAATAGTAAGTAGCCACTCTTAGACTAGTGAGGCTACTTTTCCCCCCACTTACCTGATTCACTTTAGCATTTTCATGACATAAGAATTTTTACTTATTTTTCCATTTATCCTGTTCTCATCTACATTGTCTTTCCCTTAGACATATAGACATCCCTTTTATGTTTTAGGTTGTTTTTAGGCTTCTGTGTCTTTCACAGTCTTTCCTAATTAATTAATACTTTCAGGCTTACATCATTTCTGATCATTCATTTTACCTCTTAATTTACTGATTTTCCAATGATTATACTTTTTTGGATTTTTAACAGGAAGATAGACACATTGTCAACAGGGTAGTGTGAAAGAAGTTGTGTAGTCACTCACACAAATGTTCTCGCTGTGTCTCAAATTTCCGCCTTCCTACCATCTTTATTCTTTTCCATCCCCAAACCCATCTTCACAAAGATGGAAAATCACAAAAGGAAGCTTGTTCTTCAAATGAGAATGCTTTGGGTCTTATTCTCAATGCTCAACTGCAAGGAATAGATTCCATCTAAAGCTTTGGTTCTTGATGTTATAGGATTCTGTGCTTTGCAAATAAAGAAGGACCTGCTGCTGTAAAGAACCTCAAAAGGATGAATCATGCCCAGGAGTATTCTCTGGAGGTTTAGCTATATTGACTATTTCACTATAATTTTTACAAAAATCTTTCTTTTGGGTGGCACCAGTGGATCAGTGAGTAGGGCGCCGGCCCCATATACCGAGGGTAACAGGTTCAAACCCAGCCCCGGCCAAACAGCAACAAAAAAATAGCCGGGTGTTGTGGCGGGCACCTGTAGTCCCAGCTGCTCTGGAAGCTGAGGCAGGAGAATCGTGGAAGCCCAAGAGCTGGAGGTTGCTGTGAGTCCTGTGACATCACGGCACTCCACCCTGGGCAGTAAAGTGAGACTCTGTCTCTACAAAAAAAAAAAAATTGTCTTTGTCATAGCCTAGAAGATGTTACAAGGGACCTTGTCTTATTCAGCTTTTTTTATTTATTTATTTTTTTTTTTTTACATATGCATGTGTTAATTAGGTTTCCTTTTTTTTGGCCTTCACAAAACTAAAAAGACTTGAAATTTAATGACAATGTTTAAGATAAAAATTAGAAACAAAAACCTCACAAAGAACAAACAAACATAAATAATTCAGAAAAGGAATCAGACAATTGCTACATCGAAATATTAAGCGATAATAATAATGCAAAGAAAGTAACATTCACATTGTCAAATAAGAGCATGTCTATCACAGAATCTTATTCAGCTTTGTATCGTATCAGGCAGTATGTTCAATAAATGTGGGAGAAGAAAAGGGTAGAGGTTTGTAATTATGAATGTTTTTGTCTATCTCGCCAACTTATTTGGGTTATCAAGAAAAGGTACCTATATACTCGAGTATAAGCCGAGTTTTTTCGGCATAAAATTTGTGCCGAGTTCGGGTTTTTTGTGCCGAAAAAAACTCGGCTTATACTCGAGTATATATGGTATTTTGAGATGCTTGTTCATAGTGTTTGCTCTGTCATGGTTCCTTTACACTTTATTTCTATTCGCCTAAAAATTGAGAGAATAGTTTCTGGCCATGTCAGTATAACTAGTACTGGACTTCCCATCCTACATAAACAACTAATATCCTTGATAAAACATGTGAATCAGCTGTTTTCAGACACTGGACAATAGGCAGCTCAGAAGTATAATCTCCAAGAGAAAGGACACAGTTAGGTAAACTCTTCAATAGTCCTTGCTTTTTTCTACCTGGAAGTACTTTTAGACTACTCTCAGGGAGGAAGAACTACAGCAGAACATGGTAGTCTTACTAAGTTAAAGAGATGGAGATCAGGATTTGGACAACCTAAGGAGCTTTCCAGAAAAACAGCTACCGAAATCTGTATAGGCTGTGAGTCTTAGCTGCACATGTGTAAGGTGAAGTGTAACAAGGCTGAGCAAAACACAAGTACCAGGGAAGAACAATTACCAGAAGGATATAAGCTGAACAATTAACAGAGCTCACAGGCTGGAAAATGTTTGAATTCCAAGCAGCCAAATTGGAGTGACCTTATTGAACACCCAAAGCATTCAGAAGAGATAGCAGTAGTATCATACTGCATTAACTGTCTACCAAAACAATTTAACATTCTTTAAAGACAATAAAATTCAAAAAAATCAACAAGGTAAGATTTACGTTTATGGCATCTAATCAGAATTTACTTACACATAAGAAAAAGAGGAAAATGTGGCAGATAGCCAAGAGAACATTCGGTCAATTAAAAGCAGATTGATAAAAGACAGAAATGATAGAATTAACCACCTTTTTCTACTCTTTTCCATCCCCAAACCCATGTTCACAAAGATGGAAAATTGCAAAAGGAAGCTTATGCTTCAAATGAGAATGCTTGGACTTTAAAACAGCTTTTACTAATAGTGTCAAAGATACAAAGGTAAATGGTAATATAATGAGGAAGAAAAAACAGGTTAAAAAGATTAAATGGGCTGCATCTGTGGCTTGAAGGAGTAGGGCTCTGGCCCCATATGCCAGAGGTGGCAGGTTCAAACCCAGCCCTGGCCAAAAACTGTAAAAAAAAAAAAAAAAAAGATTAAATGGAACTTCTAGAGCTGAAAAATATAATATCTTGATTTTAGTTTTAAGAATAATTTTGATAAAGAATGTGAGGTTGATTAGGTTGTGCTTAACAGTAGACTAAATGCTACAAAAGAAAAGATCAGTGAACTTGAAGACATAGCAATGGTAACCTAAATTAGAGCCAAGGAAGAAAATAAAGGCTAAAAAAATTAACAAAATTGGGCAGCTCCTGTGGCTCAAAGGGGTAGGGCGCCGGCCCCATATGCCAGAGGTGGTGGGTTCAAACCCAGCCCCAGCCAAAAACTGCAACAACAACAAAAAAAAAAATTAACAAAATTAGCCTGTGGGACAGTGTCATTTGGACTAATATACATGTAACTGGAATCTGAGGGAGAGGGTGGGAGCATGGAAAAGTACTGAAATGGCTGAAAGTATTTCTTATTTAATTGAAAAGGTAAACACATAGAACCAAGAAACTTAATGAACTCCTAGCAGGATAAACAAAGAAAATCACAATAGGGCACACTAATCAAATTGCTGGAAGCCAATGATAAAGACAAAAAATTAGAGAAAACAGATTACATAGGAAGAAAGATCAGAATGTCCACTGATTTCTCCTTAGAAGTAATGCGAGCCTAAAGGCAATTCGAACGTTTGTGAAGCTCTAGAAAAAAAAGTTAACCTAGTATTCTATATTCAAAAATACTTCTCAAAAATTACAGTTTAAAAAGACATTTTCATAGAAAATCTGAAAAATGGGTGGCGCCTATGGCTCAGTGAGTAGGGCACCGGCCCCATATACTGAGGGTGGTGGGTTCAAACCCAGCCCTGGCCAAACTACAACAACAACAAAATAAATAAATACATAAATAAATAAATAAAATAAAATAAAATAAAAAAGAAAATCTGAAAAATTTTGTCACTAGCAAGTCTGTTGCTACAGTAAATGTTAAAGGAGGTTCTTCAAGCGAAAGTTATTTTACATATAAAGTCAGATCTTTGAGGAATCCTACAAAATTGATATATTGTATTCTCATTTTCATTCAGTTCAATTTTTTTTTTTCTAATTTCCTTTGTGACTTCCTGACCTACTGGATTTTTTAGAAGTGTTACATTTCTAAATATTTGGTAATTTTCCAGAGATCATTTTTTCTTTTCTAATGAAATTCTTTCAGATAATATATACTATTTATTTCAGTGCTTTTACATTTGAGGTTGTTTTATGGCTCAGCAGATATGATTAATCTTGATCAATTTTCCAAATGTACTTGAAAAGATGTATGAGTAATAAACTTAGAATGAATAACATTAGAAATGGCAAATATTTCAATTTTTAAGTTTTTAAAAGATAATTGACCATTTAGAGCAGTTTGTTTAGGGGTTCATAACATGTAGAAGTGAAATGTATGAAATAAGACAACAGGAGGGGAGAATGCAGTATTAAGAAACTCACATTTCATATGAAATATTGTTTGACAGTAACTTCTGTTAAACTAAGGGTGAATATTTTAAACTCTAGAGGAGACAGCAAAAAAGAAAACAAGCCAATTGAGGAATAAAATGTAATACTAAAAAAAAATAAAATCCAAAAGAGAACAGAGAAAGAGGGAAAAGATGGAAAAAGGAGGAGGAAAGAGAACAGATAGGAAAAGTCGGAAACAAATCAAAAGAGGGTACACATAAACCCAGGGTTACTAGTAATCATGGTAATTGTAGATAGTCTGTCTTTAAAGTCATAGATAATCGGACTGGGCAAAACAAAATATAGCTATATGCTTACCACAAGAAACTCATTTTAAATGTAAAAACATACATATATTAAAGGCAAATCGAAGGATGAAAGGGGGTATATTATACAAACTGTAATAAGAAAGCTGGAGTGTTCATATAATATAATATAAATATAATATAAAGTACATTTTAACATAGTAACTGTTGCCAATGAGAAAGAGGTAATTTCATCATGATTTTTTAAAAATCAATTCATCCAAAAGACTTAATGCTAAATATGTACCTATTAACAGATCTTTCAAATACAGTAGAACCTGTGAAGGTTGACCACTCAAGGGACTAACAAACTGGACAACACACAGAGGTGGTCAACATGAGGAACTAGGTTGTATGGAGGTTCTGTTGTAACAAAAACTGACGGGATGGAAGAAGAAATAAGCAAATTCACAATTACAGTTGGAGATTTCAACACTTCCTTCTAAATAATTGATGGAACACCTTGTCAGAAAATAGGTTAGGATACAGAAGACTTGAACAGCACAATCAACCACCTGCCCTAATTGACATTTATACAGCACGCACGATAGCACTTTTCAAGTGTGTCTGGACAGTTTACCAAGATTAACCATATGCTGGGCCATAAAACGACTCAATAAATGTAAAAGCACTAAATGGTATAAATTATCTGACTGAACTAAGTTAGAAAAGAACAAAAAATGATCTCTGGCAAATTACCAAATATTTAGAAATGAAATAACATTTCTAAAAACTTCAGTAGGTGAGGAAATCACAAAGGAAATTAGAAAATATGTTGAACTGAATGAAAATGAGAAAACAACATGTCAAAACCTGTGGGATGCACTAAAGCAAAGTGAAATTTATAGATTTAAATGTTTTGATATAGAAAGCTTAAAATCAATATATTTTTACCTTAGAAACTAGGACAAGAAAGCAAGTTAAACCCAAAGTAATTGGAAGGAAATAATAAAAATAAGAGTACTAATCAGTGTATTAGAAATAATATTAATAGAAAAAATCTCAACCTTTCCTCTCACCATACACAAAAATTCCACACGTATCATAGACCAAAATATAAAGCTCCAAACTTTCTAGAAAACTGTATTGGAGAAATACTTTATGACCTTGAAGCTAGGGAGATTTCTTAGGGCATTGACAGCAGTTAACCATGAAAGAAAAATCTGAATTGGATTTAAATTTTTTTTTTTTCTTTTTTTTTTTTTTGGCCAGGGCTGGGTTTGAACCCACCACCTCCAGTGTATGGGGCCAACACCTGGATTTAAATTTTTAAACTGCTTTTTATAAGGTGTCATTAAGAAAATGAAGAGACAAGTTACAGGAAGGAAGAAAATATACTTGAACATATTTTATCAAGATACTTGGATCCACAATATATTAAGAACACTGTACAACTTGAGATGAGCCATTTTTTTAATTGATAAGAGATTTGAACACACTTGAAAAAAGAACATATGTAGTAGGCACATGAAAAGACACATCATTAGTCACCAGACAAATGCTAATTAAATCAATGAGATGCTACACCCACTACAACAGCAAAGATTAAAGAACTTCAGTACCAAATGGTGAAGATATGGAGGGACTTCAATTTACATATTGTTAGAAATCCAAATTGATGCAACCACTTTGGAATTCTGTTTGTGAGGTTCTAAAGATGTAAACACTTACCATATAACCACCAATTCTAATACCTACTTACTCAAGAGAATTGAAAATATTCCCACGCAAAATTCTTTTTTTTTTTTTTTTTTTTTCTTTTTTTGGCAATAGAGTCTGTCACCCTCAGTAGACAGAGAGCTGGAGCGTCACAGCTCACAGCAACCTCAAACTCTACTTAAGTGATTCTCTTGCCTCAGCCTCCCAAGTAGCTGGGACTACCGGCACCCACCACAATGCCCTGCTATTTATTTTTTGTTTCACCTGTCATTGTTTAGCCAGCCTGGGCCAGGTTTGAACCCACCAGCCCCTGTGCATGTGGCTGGGTGCCGTAACCACTGTGCTACGGGCACCAAGCTTCCACACAGAATTCTATACAACTGTTCGTAGCAGCTTTATTCATAATAACAAAATCTGGAAAAATCCAAGTGTCTCTGAACAGACTAATGGATAAGCAAATTGTGTGTCCATGCAATTGGAATGTTACTCAGTAATAAAGATGAATGACCTATTGATCACTCAACAGAACATGTGAAAAGCACAGATGCCTCCTTAAAAACATGCTTTGAAAGAAGCCAATGGAGAAAATTGGTGAAAGCAAAAGCTGGTTTTTTGAGAGGATTAATAAAATTGATAAAACTAGCTAGTCTGAACAAGAAAAGTGATACAAATTATTAATACTGGAAAGAAAATAAGGGTATCAGTACAAATCCTATAGATATTTAAAGCATAATAAGCGAATAATTTTGTGCCAATAAAATCGCTAATTTAGGTAAATAGGACAAATTCAAATGTATTCCTTATGAATAAATTCGTAAAAATTTTGGCAAAACATAAACAAATTGAATTTGGCAATACATAAAAGGAGAATTCATTAAGTAGGGTTTATCCCAGGAATGCTAGGTTGGTTGAACACTGGAAAATCAATCTATATAATTCACCATATTGCAGAATAAAGCAAAACTAACATGGGAGGACTTAACTACTGATTTCAAGACCTAGTATAAAGCTACACTAATTAAAATAATGTGATATCAGCTTAAAGGTAGAGTGGAGAGTCCCAAAATACTCATGTGGTCACTTGATTGTTGTCAAAGATGCCAAGATATTTCAATGGGTGGAGAATAATCTTTTCAACATATTGTGCTAGAACAATTTAATATATAGAAGGAAAAAAATCTTGACTTCACTCTATACACAAAATTATGTACTATATGGCCCTACATACATGAACTATTAGGAAAAATAAAGCTCAAATTTGTAGAATAAGAAGCTAGAAATGGAATTTTTATTAACTTATTTTTGTAGTTTAGTTGTCCCATAAAGTCCATCATAAAAATGAACTTCAATTCTTGTCTTCATACAGCTTAAGATAGAGTACAGAGCAGGGAACAGCTTTGGAGCCAAGCAGATATGCACATGAATCCCGCATCACTCCCAGCTCTGAATATATTTCATCTCACCAAGCTACATATGCATAAACTATAGGTGGAGAATTGTGCCTTTTTCTTAGAGTGGTTGTGAAGATGAAATGAAATATCCTGTGTAAAGTACCTAGCTCAAGTGCCTTGCACTTCCTAGGCATTAAAATGATGCTAGGGAATAATAAAAGCAATATTACACCTAGCATATTTAAATTTACCTACATTGCATTTTCAAAAGTTTAATTATAGTGCAAGAGAAAAGAATTCTTTTCTCACTTTAAATATTTTCAGAAATGTGTCATTGAAACTGTAGAGGAAAACTCTAGGTTAAACTTCTCCCAGCTTTTTCCCAAATATTTTGTGCATTTCACCTCTATGCTTTAAATTCATACCATTTCCCCAACCATGAATGTTCCTGTACTTTTCATCTCTTCAAATTTTATCCATCCTACTTACCTAGTCACCTTTTCCAATGTCTTATGTCTATTTCACCTCATGTCAGCAACAAGGTTTAAACACTTTCTAATTTCCTGACACCCAATGTGATTAAGAATTTCATAACTTGAAGTCAGATCTGGGTTTGAATTCTGGCTTGCCACTTACTAGTAGATGACTATACGCAAATTACTTAACCTTTCCAAGCCTCAGTTTCCTCATCTGTAAATGAAAATAACTTTATTATTTTAAAAATTAAATGAGAATCTGTGGAAAATGCCTGATAATTTTAGTCATTAGAATAGTTAGTGTTTTGGTTGATTAATTGATACTGATCTTTACTTCAGTTTCCAGGAATATGGATCTACTGCAGCACCCCATGCTGATAGTGAATATGAGAGAAGAATGATGTCTGTATATAATCATGTCTTAGAGGAGGTAGAATCACTCAATCGGAAATACACTCCTGTTTCATATATGGCAAGTGACATTTGTTTTACTGAGCTTTTTTAATGTGGAAGAGGGTGTTTTTTTCCATGTCTGGCACTTACTGTGTGAGCTCAATAAGTTAATCCCTCTGCACTTATTTCCTAATCTCTGAAATAGGGCTAATACAGTACCGGCCTCAGCATTGTGATGGGCATTAAATGAGATAATCCATCAAAGCACTTAGCACTGGATCTGCTACATAGCCACATTAACACAGAAAATCTCTACCGGAATGCAGATTAAACTTTTTTTTTCTTTTTCAACAATTCAACTGAAGTTACAATAGTTCTCTACCCTGACTGCATATTAGAGTCAATTTGGGAGCTTTTTCTTTTTTAATTTGGGAACTTTAAAAAAAAAAAACACACACACACATCAATATCCAGGCCCTATCCCTGAATAATTAACTCAGAATCTCTGGAACTGAAACCCAGGCATTAGCACTTTTAAACACTCCCAGGTGATTCTGTCATGCTGCCAGTGGTGAAAACCACTGGCCAACTGAACCAGAAAGAACTGGGTTGTTCGCTAGCAGTAAGTCAGTTCCTGCCAGGTGATGACATTAATGTCTTTTAATACACTTCCACCTTCACCCTGTAGAATCTCTGCTGCCTATGGCACTGTTGTACACTCACTTTTTATTAAATCTGTTCCCCCTAACTTCCCAGTCACAGGACAAATTTACACACGGTCACACAGATTTTCTCCTCTCTGCCTTACTATGTCCCAGTATCTCAGCAGAGACTATTATAACAATATTCTGATATACAGACTGGGTGGTTTAAACAAGAGACATTTATTTCTTACAGTTCCAGAAGTGGGGAAGTCCAGGATCAAGGTGCCAGTTTATTAAGTTCCTGATGAGGGCTTTCTTCCTGGCCTTGGTGATAGCCACCTGCTGGCTGTGTCTTTACATGGTGGGGAAAGAGAGAGAGCTCAAGTCTCTTCCTCTTCTTTAAGGATACAATCTCCAGAGACCATCACATTGGAGGTTAGAGCTTCCAGCGTGGAACACAGATATTCAGTCCATAAAACCCGATATCTGAACTTTACATTTGAAGAGTTTCTCTTTCCCTGCTCACACATTAGATGGTGATATTCCCTGTAGCTGGCTTCTGGCTCCTACTCTTCTCATTCTGTACTCTCCACCCCTTATCAAGAGTCTTAGAGTGAATTGGCAAGATCTGTCATTAAATAGTTAGATTAGATTTAAGGGTGGATAATTCCCTCAACACACTGCTGTCTGTTGTAAAGTTCTCAGTAAGTAGTATTTGCTGAATACACACTAAGGTTGGTTATTTAGGCAGACTGTAAAGACTATCTTTGAAGAAAATACACCTATGTAAGACAGTGATTGTTTTCATGTCTCTTAAGCCCCACCCTAAGAAATTAAATAGATGCTAAACAGTAACTTCATTTTGATGGCTTTGAATCACTGAATATAATGAAGAGAATGGAAGGTTCTATCCAGGAGAAGACACAGAACAAAGAGCCCTAGGCTCATTCAGAACTAGGTTCACATTCTGGCTGTGCCACTCAGCAGCTCTGTGACTTTAGACAAATTACATTAACATCCTTTTGTACAAAATGGAAAAAATACCTATTTCATAAGATTACTGTGACATTTAAATGAAATATTGCATATTGCCCACCCCAGTACCTGGCATATAGGAGTGGTTAATAAAAGTTATGGTAGTTTTCTTTTTCTCTATTTCCAACTTGTATTTCATAGATTTGATACTTTCTGAGCCCCCAAATTCAGTGCATTAAAAATTTATTGGATGCTAGGAATAGAAATATGACAAAGACACAAGGTCTTCCCTCAGGTTGTCCCTAGTCTAAGAGAGACAGATTTTATAAACAAATTACAATATATATATAGATTTCTGCACAAGGTAGAAATGTAGCACAAAAAAGAGAGTGAGTTATTTATTTAAAGGATAGGGAAAGTCAAGTCTGGGTGCAATTCATAGAGAAGGTATCTTTGCATGTGAGTTTTTCAGACAGATAAGAAGGGGTAGTGAATCTTAGGCAGAGACATGTTCAAAAGCAGAGATGTCAAATGACATGTTGTCTTTGAGAACAGTTGTTATTACTGCAGAGTAGTGTACAGACTGAGGGTTGGAGATGAGTCTTGAGAGGCCAGATGACTATGGCTTTGGAAGCAGAATTAAGGAGTTTGGATTTTACCCATAGGTACAGGGGGAACTTTTTAAAAATTTTAAAAGGTGGGAAAAAAAATGCTTAAGATAAATTGTATATTATTGTTATGTAAAAGCAGAATAGGTAATGATGCGAAGGGTATAAAATTAGAGAAAAGATAAATGGTTATAAGGCTTTTGCAGTAATCCAAAGTAAGCACCAAATTAATAAAATGGCAATAGGAATGAAAAGAACAGATGTATATGAGACACAGTTAGAGGTAGTATTTTCAAGGCTTGAGTTTTATTTATTTTTTTTAATTAGATATGAGGTGATGGAAACATGACTTCCAGTGATCAAACTTGATCCCTTACTGAGATGGAGATATAGAGAGGTGGTGGGAGAAGATGAGGTCTATTTTCAAACATGTAGCTGTCTTTTGGCAGTTGGATAATAAATAGATCTGGATTGGAAGAAAGATAGGCCAGAATGCATGTAAGGTTGTCAAGAGCTTAGAGGTTCTTAAAAGTCATGGGGATAGAGAGAATTGTCTATGAAGAACATAAAGATTGAAAGAGAAGATGTTCAGCATTTAAGGAACAAACAAAAGAGGAAGATCTTAGGAAAGAATATGGAGAATTTCTTGGGTGGAATTTCGTGGAAGAAGAGCATATCAAGTGCCACAGAAACATTAGAAAATATACGAAGACTGAAAATTATCTGTTAGATTGGGCAGTCAAAAGTGTTAGTCTTCCTACTTGTTTACTAATCATGGTATGTAATTTCACATCTTCAGACTGACTTTAATAGTGATCTGCTAACATACGTATGGAGGTGTGCCCAAAGGCCTGTGGACCCCAGAGTCAGTCCACACTTTCCCATTGGGGGATTGTAAAATCTGCATTTATTCTTTTAAAAGGCAAAATGGCGGCTTTCTGCCTGGAAACAGCTTAAAGTCACTGTGGTTCTCTGAAGTCCATAAACACTATTGTGGTATCAAAGATCCCACCACAGGTAGTATGTTCTTGCAGATGCTTTTCACATTCCTTGATGCAGAAAGATGAGTAGTGCTGCTTTAACAGTTAAACCTAAGGAAATAGAACCAGTGTCTGTAAATCTGTGTTGTGGTTATCACAAGTAATAGGCCTAGCATTTGAACTGTGAGTCTGTTGGACACAAAGTGTTTGACTGCCTGAACCCAATGAGGAATGGATATTTCTGGCTTTTAGCCTTAACACCCAGCTTTTTAAAAAATGTTTACAGCATGAGCTGCTAGATGGCACCCTGCTTGGACAGGCGGAACACTACATAGTGCAGTGGTTTCCATCGGGGGCGGGGAGGGTGTCACTGAGGAAAGGATGGTAGACCAAGGAGGAATGGTTCTGGTTCACCCAAAGTTAAGTATTCTGCTTATGCTTTAGTTGTTCTTCTATTAAGTTTGCAAATCACTGGTGAAATAGAACAAAATCAACGAAGAGTTAAGCAACCTAGGTTCAAATCTAGCTTCTTCCATTACCAGCCTGTGATCTGTGTTATCAGCAAACTGAGGATTAAACTGGGCAGTTTTTAAAATATCTTTGAATATCTTCTGATTCTGTTACTGCTTTCACTAAGATACCACATCTAACAGATGCTTTTCATTCTTCTTGTTTCTATTCCTCTGCACTTAACTTTGATTTTTAAAAACTTCAATTAAATGTGTGAAGTAGATTTTAGAAATAAGATATTTTATTGGCCTGGACCCATAGCATAGTGGTTACGGCGCTGCCTACATACACCAAGGCTGGCAGGTTTGAACCCAGCCCCGGACAGCTAAACAACAATGACAACAAAATAGCCAGGCATTGGGCGGTGCCCGTGGCTCAAAGGAGTAGGGCACTGACCCCATATGCCGAAGGTGGTGGGTTCAAACCCAGCCCTGGCCAAAAACTGCAAAAAAAAAAAAAAAAATAGCCAGGCATTGTGGCGGGCACCTGTAGTCCCAGCTGCTTGTGCCCAAGAGTTTGAGGTTGCTGTGACACCACAGCACTCTACTTATAAAAAAAAAGATACTAAAATTTTAAGATCCATAGAAGTAGACTGTATAGTTAGTCATCTTTCATCTGAATTGTGGTAAGTTGCCACCATTGCTTATTCTCTGGGAACTGATGCTGTAGAGACAGAGAAGCCACCAAGTGGAAATGGGATGAAACAATGAGTCAGCTCAAAGCCTAACTCCCCGGAGGGTCTGGTGTCAGGCCTCAGACACCCAGATCCTGCTCTGGCTTCTTTACCATGCTCTTTATCATATTCTGCCATATGATAATTACTCTATGTTTTAGGATATAACATAATCATATAATAATATGTCTGGTAACTCTAAGCATGCTAGTCCAAAATGCTAAATTTGCATATTGGTTGGCCTTCAAAAAGATATAGATTTTCTCTTTTCTATCAATTATTTCTTATTGAATAAACTTCAAAATAAAGTAAAAATTTGTCATTGTACTTCTTGACATGAAAGATTTTATAGATAGACACAGTTCCTGGATGTTGTGTTATTTCCTGATCAGTATATATATTTGTACTGATCTATATGAGCATTGTAGTTTGAAACTGAATGTACCATTTGTTGATGAGATTGAAAATCTATTATCATTTAATATTATTTCTTTTCTTTCCCTAGCATACAGCATGCCTCTGTAATGCCATCATCGCTTTGTTGAAAGTTCCCCTTTCATTTCAGAGATATTTTTTCCAGAAACTTCAGTCTACCAGCATCAAGGTAATATAGGGATAATACTATAATGATACAGGTTTAAAATCTGTCTTTTGAAGATTAAATGGTACATAACTATACTTCAGTATCTTACCTTTGGTTTTCATAAAACTTAACACCCTTTAGTTGCACAGTTTCCTCCCTTTATCAAGTGGTTTTATGAAGGAATGGGATTTGTGAGTTAACCTCCCTCCCTTTTTAACTGTCAGTGCCAAATGCTTTGAGACAAGACATTTGGTTAACTGGGCTCTGTCACTTGTCTCTTACTTCCAGAAATAAGTTAATGGGTTTTATCATAGTAGCCTGTAAGGATTTTGAGCTGAGTCTTTGTCTGATCAGCCTATTCAGACCCAATTTAGGATTAATCAGGTCCAGTAAAATATCACCAGTCCTACCTCCAAAGCACTTTTGCCTTTGAATAACAAGTTTTGAGGAGCTAGCCAGGAAATAGAATTTTGAAATATTTAAGGCACTCAAAAGTAAAAAACGTATTTTTGACTCAAAAATGGAATTATTGGGAAAGGGGGGAATTGTCACTTTTGAGAGATTTCTTATATTGGTCCTATCAGTTGATGTCTTCAGTGAACTTTTGTATCCATTCAGATGTTTTTAATTATAATTAACAGAGTATTCCACTTCAAAATTCCCTGAATAATAAGAAAGCTCAATTATCTAGGTAAGAAGTCCTAAGATAGAATGTCTCTGGGTTTGATTAGCTTAGAAGCCCAACAACATTATCAGAAAGATAGGTTTGTTCCATCTTCTCATTTAGCAAGACTTGAGCTTTCTGTAATTGATGAGTATTTGGGCTCTTTCATACTTTTTCTTAAAAAATGCTTTAATGAGGGGTTTAAAATGTCATTTGAATGTTCATTAATGGCTATTGACTTTTTTATACTATAGTGACTTTATTGTGTAGGTAATTGTAGAATTCTAAGTTCATTTACATTTGAATTCAGTCCATTTAAAATTACCTAAGACCAAAGAGGTGGCAGCCAGACATGAAAATTTATGTACTGCATTTCTCTATTAGAAGTGGCTAATTATCAAAGAAATGCCCCCCCCCCCGAAAAACTGGAACTGTGCCTTTACTATTTTCTGATTCTCTGTTACCCTCAAACAGAACTGAGATTTAAAATGAAAAACACAGTGGGGCTTGGCGCCCATAGCTCAGCGGTTAAAGCGCCAGCCACATACCCCTGAGCTAGTGGATTCTAACCTAACCTGGGCCAGCTAAGCAACATTGACAACTACAATAAAAAAAAAAATTGCTGAGCATTGTGGCAGGTACCTGTAGTCCTAGCTACTTGGGAGGCTGAGGCATGATAATCGCTTAAGCCCGAGTTGGAAGTTGTTGTGAGCTGTGATGCCACAGCACTCTACCAAGGGCCACATAGTAAGTCTCTGTCTCAAACAAAAAAAAAAAGAAAGAAAGAAAAACACAGTGGTATGGTATGCCTTAAAGAGGCATTAAGGGTAAAGAAGCTGGACTTTGAAGGTACACCTGCCTGCTGGTTGGCCCAGCATAGTTGGGTCATGTGGAGTTGGAGGTATACACATGGGAACGTGTTAACCTGTAACCAGTGATTAGCACAGACATGTTCATCAAAAGGAAGCTTGTTCTTGGTTGTTGACATTTATTTTAATGTTGGCATTCCAGCTTGCTCTGTCACCGTCCCCCCGGAACCCTGCAGAGCCCATCGCCATCCAGAATAATCAGCATCTGGCACTCAAAGTAGAGGGAGTAGTTCAGCACGGATCTAAACCAGGACTCTTTCGCAAAATTCAGTCTGTCTGTCTGAATGTTTCTTCCACACTACAGAGTAAATCTGGACAAGACTATAAGGTAATTAAGAAAAGAGGCAGAATTGTGATACAGATTTTATGAACTCATTGATGGAAATTTTCATTGTTTTTCACAGTTAGGCAGATTGCAATTACACCTTCAAAATGATTAGATGGACATAAATTAACAAACAGCACATGTTGAAGTTTGGGGAGGTAATAAATAACGTTTCTCTTTTCCCTGCCCGGTCAGTTAATACAAAGATAAAGTATGCAGGCAGGCAGAGATCAAAGTATGAGTTTTATAATAGGTAGAGCTGTGGGAAACTCTAGTTCAGGTGCTTGGCAGCAAAGACTTCCTAAGGTTAGACTTCCAAATTGAATTTTCCCACCCAGCTTCAGCCAGTACATATGAGAGCCTGCCCTTTCTAGAGTTTATGGCAGGGAGGAGTACCCTGATGCCCAAAGAAGGGAAAGAGAAGGTATTTGCCTTCCCATGCTTCGTTTCTGCCCTAAAATTTAAAAATCTGTAAGACTCACTTCCTCCCCCTGGAGGCCAGTACAGTTAATCTAATGATTACATAGAGGGAACAGTTAATCTAATGATTACATAGATTACATAGAGGGAACATCAAGAGTGGAGAATAAGTGTCTCTAACCCACCCAGCCTCTCCCCCTAAAAAGTATACTTCTATTTGTTTTTCTCTCTTAAATAAATGTTAGCATTTTTTGAAATGTATATAGCATTAATATATAATGGTGAGATAAAGCGAAATCTTTCTATAAGGGTGTAACCCTAGAGATGTGCTGCTTTAAAAAGTCATGAAGTAGGTAAGTAGTAACCAAAATCAATCTTACATTGTTAAGCTAAGATGTTAAATCTGTGCTCATGAAATACAAATGTTCTAAATACATAATGTTCCTTTCTTTAGAGGTTTCTTTCCAATTCCTTGGTGGTTTAGCCACAGTAAATGGAGCAGCAAGGAACCAGTTCACAATTGGATGAGCAAAATTGTTCAGATGCCCAGATTAGTGGTGTCCAGTTTTATTGTGGCATGTTTCAACTAAGGTGCCATAGCAAACAAAGAGTTATCAGTGAAAGTATAAAAAGAGACTTTAATTCTCTTCAGTAATTTTAGGCTGAAAAGCCAAGGGAAGTCCTGGTTTAAGCCATTATTTCTTTCTTAACTTTGACAACTTCCCGTCTCTGGCAGACTGTCCTTAATAAGGCTCAGCCTTCATTCTCTTCTTTTCTTCTCCTTTGACTTCTGTGACACAAACCATGATGCCTTGTATAGCTACTCAATAAATATTTTGTGAATGATGAAGAAAAAAATTTACTGTATGTTATGGTTGGCTAATCTCTGCTATCACAGAATATTGTAATGAAAGTTTACATAGTTAATTTGTACACTTCTGCAGCCTCTCTCCACTTTGAGTTTAAAACAATAATCATGATTCTCTTTGTTTCTTTTGTATAATTTCTGCTGTTAAAAAAAAAAACAAGAAACATTTAAACCTAGAAGCACTGGTCTTCTGCTTGTCCGCACCTCTCAAGAGGCATTGATTAAAGTCTGGAAGTTGATACAACAACCCATGTAGTACATGATGAATTTGCAGTGTTGCTGACAGTGAGTTTGCAACTTAAAATGCAGACTTTCAAGATGATCAGTTTGCCTGGGCCTACTTCTGGTTCTTCTAAGGAAATTCTTTGATAGGCATTTTATTTTATTTTATTTTTTTTTTTTGAGACAGTCTCAATATGTCACCCTCGGTAGAGTGACATGGCATCACAACTCACAGCAACCTCCAACTCTTGGGCTTAACATTTCTCTTTGCTTCAGCCTCCCAAGTAGCTGGGACTACAGGCACCTGCCACAACACCCGGCTATTTTTTGTTGCAGTTGTCATTGTTGTTTAGCTGGCCCAGGCTGGGTTTGAATGTGCCAGCCTCGGTGTATGTGGCTGGCACTGAAACCACTGTGCTACAGGTGCCAAGCCTGATAGGCATATTCTTTAGGGAATTAAAAGCCCTACAAATGTTGAATATGGAGGGGGAAGAAAGTACCTATATTATAAATCTAAGATCTTACACTGGCTGGTGACTTCAGTTCATTAATGTTATAGATAACTATCTCTGGAAAAGTGACCTCATGATAACTAGTCATTGAAATATAAAGCTGCAGGGCCCATTTATATGATTGATTATACTACAGAAACACAACATAAACATAGAGCCTGGTCAAATGTCCAATGAGATTACCTGTATATGCATTCTCAGAATAAGTCTTTTTCTTACCATGCTTCATCTTGGGCATACCTAAGGGTATACCAGCAGGTTTTATTCTGTTCTTAGAAGAACAAAGACATGAGTGTTTGTGTAAATAAATGAATGAGCCCATGAATGTGTTTCATAAAATACCGTACTGCTCCTCTGAACAAGACACTGGTTATTAAGTGAGCAGCGTACAAGTTCTAAAGTTAATTTGGTTAAGAGTAAGAAATCACTACATTACTTAAGTAATACAAAATCAGACAAACTAGAAGAAAAACGTAACTTAAATTTTAGGTTTAATTAGTGTTATATTCCTTTTCAATCTTTAGATTTTAAACTGCCTGTTCTTCAGAATATCTCTTCACAGAGGCTCAGTGCCATAGCTCAGTGGTTAGGGCTCCAGCCACATGCACTGGGGCTAGCAAGTTCTAACCAGGCCTGGGCCTGCTAAACAATGACTACAAAAAAAAAAAATAGTGGGTGTTGTGGCGAGCACCTGTGGTCCCAGCCTCTGAGGACGCTGAGGCACGAGAATTGCTTAAGCTCAAGAGTTTTGAGGTTGCTGTGAGCTGTGACTCCAAGGCCAACATAGTGAGACTCTGTCTCAAAAAAAAAAAAAAAAATATATATATATATATATATATATATATATATATGTGTGTGTGTGTGTGTGTGTGTGTGTGTGTATACATTTAATCTGTGAAGATATATCTTTATATATATATAAATTTACATATATATTTTATATATATAAATATATATATTTAATCTGTGAAGATATATATATATATCTTCACAGATTAAAAAAAGATAGTGATTTGGAAATGGGGTCAGGAAGCAAGGAAGAAAAGCCAGTGTATAAAGGGGTTGAAAATGGCTCTGGGCACTCGTTCTCCTCAAGAGCAGTGAGGAGGCAGTTTCACTTAATAATAGTTGAGAGTACAAGCTCTGGAGTTAGCCTGAGTTCCACCTCTCATTAGCTTTGTCACCTTGGAGAAATTACTTAACCTCTCTGCCCCAGCCACCTCATCTAGAAACACAAGGATGATAGTAATACCCGTCTCTTGGTTTTTTGCAAGGAATAAATAAGCTCTTAGGGCAGGGCCTGGTTCATAGTAAGCATTGAGTCAATCCTGCCTACTGTTGTTATTTAACATTATTCTTTCATTCCAGATCCCCATTGACAATATGACCAATGAGATGGAACAGAGGGTGGAACCTCATAATGATTACTTCAGTACTCAGTTTCTGTTGAACTTTGCTATTCTTGGAACACACAACATTACAGTGGAATCTTCAGTTAAAGATGCCAATGGTATCGTATGGAAGACTGGTCCCAGAACTACCATATTTGTAAAATCCCTGGAGGATCCTTATTCCCAGCAGATTCGCTTACAACAGCAGCAAGCCCAGCAACCATTACAACAGCAGCAACAAAGAAATGCCTACACACGGTTTTAACCATGCAATAAATGGACTACAGACTTTGAAGGAATCGACCAAACTGGCAGCAATAGTTTACTTTTTCATATGAATTAAATGTAAAAGTTAGAAAGTGGAGTCCATTTGTTATTACATTGATTTCCGTAATGTGATAGTTTAGAAAATAGGTTTTTTTCCCCTTAAAAATTTAGTTTGGAAAATAATTGGGTTTCTAGCCAGCCAGGAAGATTTTTTTTTTCTTGCTTTTCTTTATCCATATTCTTCTATTTCATATTCAACATTTTCATTGGTTTTACTTGTTTTTTCTGTTCCTAAGTTTTTTCCTTTTTTTCAAAAAGTCACATGTTAAGATCATTGAATTAGTAAATTTGACGTTTCTTTTCTAAAATATACCATTTGCTTTCTGACATGGGCCAGGAATTCTGAGCTAGGCATTGGGAAATGCAGACCAGTTGGTGCAAGGTTTATCTGTGGTAGTAAAAACTAGTCCTTCTATAGATGGACTGTAAAGTGTCCCCTGCAACATCCGGTCTCCTGCGTTACGAGAACCTGAAGTCCAGCAGGATTGAAAGAACCTGCTGTATTATATTAGCCATTCATCTGTCTCTTCCTGTGCTAAAGCAATTTTAATTTATTGTTTTAGTATTTAATTGACCCAAAGAGCAATTAGCAATTACATAGAAAAATTGGGGATTAATAATTTGGTTCCTAGCCAGGAATAACTGGGTTCCTAACCATCTAGGAAGATTGTTTTTCTCTTGTTTTTTCTTAACCCATATTCTTCTGTTGCTTGTCTTGTTTTTTTTTTTTTTTTTTTTTCTAATATGTATGTGACTGTGTATAATATAAGCATTTTACATTGTTTCTAAAAGTGAAAAAAAATTCAATGTTTTAAGTTGAGGAGGTAGATCTTTTCCTTTGAATGGTTTCTACTTGAGTTATGTAATGCTAGAAAACTTGACTTGATTGTCTCGAAAAAACAGTCTCATAACACAACCTCAGTTAATTGGGATGCTCAGGGAATAAGTTTTCTGGAAAGCCAGAAAACTGCTTTTTTTCTATTTCAATACTGGGTTGAAGTCCATCATAAAACATAATGTATGTTCTTATTTTACCACAGTATATTAGATATAATTTAGCTGTTTCTTTTTCTTTGAGACCGAGTGCTCACTATGTGGCCCTGGGTAGAGTGCCGTAGTGTCAGAGCTCACTGCAACCTCAAACTCTTGGGCTTAAGCTATTCTCTTGCCTCAGCCTTCCAAGTAGCTGGGACTACAGGTGCCCACCACAATGCCTGGCTATTAGCTGTTTCTTGATTGGGGATCATTCAGTGCTTCAAGATCATCATTTCTTAACATCAGGGATCAGAGGATTGCAGACATGGGTGATGTGGGCAATGAGGCTGGATGCAGCTCCGAAGAAAAAGCAGGGTACAGTCCCTGGAATTGCCTTTTAAATAAATCTCTCAATTTCTTTGCTTATGTTTTGTCTTTTTGTCTTAAAAGTCAACAAAGGAGAATGGAGGAAATTAAAAAATGAGCCTGTGGCTCAAAGGAGTAGGGCACCAGCCCCATATGCCGGAGGTGGCAAGTTCAAACCCAGCCCCTGCCAAAAACTGAAAGAAAAAAAAAAAAAAAGAAGGGTTTGTTTTTTTTTTTTCTCACGTGGCCTCTGAGAGTAAGAAGTGATTGGCAACTTGCTTCTCCCCAGGATTGCTTATCTTTGTGAGCTATTGCCCCAACACAACACTTTATACAGCCCAGTGGTATACAGTGTACAACCTGCACAGTCATGTCAGCATCTAGGAACATAATGCCTTAGGAAAAATTGGCAGCGCAGTATGCAAAAAGCTGAATCAGAAAGCCTACCTTCCACTTTTGGCTCTGATGAATTAGCTCTGTGTCCTGGGGCAAGTCATTTTACCTTTATAGACCTTCGTTTGGAAAGGGACTGAATTATACTAGATTTCTGACTCCAGTCTAGAGTTTCATTGTCAGGTGGCTGAAAAGCTACAGGCAAAATGTTTCTTAAGTGCTTAAGTTGGGGGGAAATCTTTTTAATTCTTTTTTAATTAAGTGGCTATTTTCAGGATAAAATTTTATAATGTGGATTTCAGACTGGTGCTATTTAAAGGTAGAAGTCTCAAAAAAAGAAGCAAATTTTGTAAACCACCAAGTCTCTCTTTGAGACCTTCCCAAGTGTTATGTTCTTAAATGGACTTTTAATAAATGTCATTATGACTTTATGATTTGGCGTACTACGAGCCTCTGGCACAAACTTGGAAAGAAATTATTAAAAACAAATCCATATAGTTCAGAGTATGAAAATAATTCTATAAAGGCTCAGTGCTTGTAGCTCAGCGGCTAGGGCGCCAGCCACATACACCAGAGCTAGCGGGTTCAAACCCGCCCGGGCCGAACGACAATGACAACTATAACCAAAAAATAGCTGGGCATTGTGGTGGGCACCTGTAGTCCCAGCTACTTAGGAGGCTGAGGCAAGAAAATCGCTTACGCCCAAGAGTTGGAGGTTGCTGTGAGCTGTGATGACCTGGTACTCTACCAAGGACAACATAGAGTTGGTCTTAAAAAAAAAAAAAAGAAAATCCTATGAAGCAAAGACTTTTATTTCTGTATGTCTATTAGATGCAAGAGTAGAATTCTGATTTTATGTTTGGTATAATATCTACCTCATTTTTTGGCATTAACTGTTGAACAGTTACTTGTGGTAGGGGAAAACTTTAAGTTCGATACTACACTAATGAATGAAAAAAAATAAGGCAAGATGCAAAAGAAAGTTATGCATACTAATTATGAAGTGAACATGTTCCCTGAATTTAAAAAGATGAGCAATAAAGGGCAGTAGCTGGTTAGGTCTAGACAGACAGGACTAGTTTTTCTCAGTGTTTAGTGATTTTGCAGCATAGTAGTCCCTCCTCATTTGTGGTTTTGCTTCCCACAGTTTCATTCAACTGCAGTGTGAAAATATTGCATCCAATAAGATGTTGGAGAAAGATACCACATTCACTTAACTTTTATTACAGTATATTGTTATAATTGTTCCATTTTATTGTTACTCTTACTGTGCCTATTTTATAAATTGAACTTTGGCATAGATATGTATGTATAGGATAAAACAGCTTATATATATATATGGTTCATTACTATCCATGGTCTCAGGCATCCACTGGGGTCTTGGACCTTATCCTCCACTAACAAGGGAAATTCCTGTGTAGCCTGGTGACTTTGAGCACAGCCTTTAGAGGCACACTGCCCAGGTTCAAATCTTGGTTCTACCTTTGTGACAAGCTACTTAATTCTCCCTATTCCTCAATTTCCTAGTTTCTAAAATGGAGAAACGTGACAGTGCTTTATGGAGTAGGTGCAAGAATGAAGAGTTAATATAGATTAATGCTAGTATAATAAGCGCGTAGAACATGCTTGGCACACAGTAAACAGATACATGCATGCATGTGTGTTTGCTGTCACTACTGTTCTCAGCTTTGTTTCTCAGTGTTAGAGCGGTTCTTAGTCTTAGCACTTTTATTTCTTTAAAATAAAAATCACCTTTGCTACTAACCACATTTAAGCTAGCTTACCACATTCATTTTGGACATATTGAGTAATAATGGAATTTCTGGTTGCTACATTGGTGTGAATTATTGAATTATGTAAAGGCATACATACAAAGAAAGAGTAACATAGCCCAGTTAAACTAAGAGAACTTCTGGCAAAACCTCACTAGCTCAAACCAACAGGGCTGGTGAGTAATTTGCAAACTGGAAGACACAAATCACTTTTTATGTTAAGATGCTATTCAGAAAAGAACAACCAACTAAGATCCTCAGACTAAGGTCCCAGAGATACCAGTTGAAATCCTCTTTACAAGATTCACTGGTCATCAATCCTTTGGTCACTTGATCTTTCTGTGCCAGTACCTGCCAACAGAATATTGAGAATAAGATGCCCTCCACTGGCTATGTAGAGTATAAGCAGTGTTTGCCAATAGAACTTTCTGTGATGATGGGTGTGTTCTAAATCTGCACTCTCCAGTATAGCCACTAGCCACATGTAGCTACTGAGATCTTAAAATAATGGCTACTGTGACTGTGGGACTGAATCTTTTATGTACTTTAAATTCAGTTAAATTTAAATAGCCTCATGTCACTACTACCTATAGAATTGGACAGTGAGAAAGGAAGAAATGAAAGGACTCACCATAAGATCTACATAACCCTTAAGTAGGCTTCTGGATAAAGGAGTCTACCTTAGAAGTCTTCGGCACGGAAAGTTCCACATGGGAGAGGGTGTAGATGAAGAGGAGGGTATTTAGTGTTTATGAGTTTGCTTTGCTTCTGGTAATACAATACTATGTGGCTCAACCAAACCCTGTTCTTGCCACAAAGCTGCCTTGGCCTTAATCTCTTACCATGCCTATTTTATAAATTAAACTTTGGCATAGATATGTATGTATAGGATAAAACCGCATTTATATATATATGGTTCATTACTATCCATGGTCTCAGGCATCCACTGGGGTCTTGGACTGTATCCTCCACTAATAAGGGAAAATCCCTTATAGGAATAGCCTTTACCAGTCACATAGACATTAAAAGTATGAGGCGATATACTGAGAGGCCTGAAAGTCTAGTAAGTTGGCATAGATTTTCTACCAACAGCACTTCATCAAGAGGTTATGATCTTACTTTCCATTTCTTGCCCAAGAACACCCTTAGCACTATGGGCTACGGGCTGTGGGTTTTATTGGCTCTGTGGTAACTGCCAGTCTAAGGTACTATGTGGAACTTAATTACGAACTCTAATTAAGATTTAAACAAAGCATATTGTGGCTTTTTCCCCCTTCTCAAATAACATACCAAGACCTGGAGCCATTTGTTCCCACATTTTAATGGAAAATGCTAAATTTACTTTTTTCAAATCTACAGGTCCAAAACATTTTTCAGTGTGTATCTTTTACTCTATCCTCCTGCTTGCTTGCTAATCTCTCCCAGAGTAGTTCTTTCCTGCACAGGCAAGTTTGTTGTGCAAGAAATAATTGTCCTCTTTGTTTATTGTTAGGTCTGGTTAAGGATTGAAATTTGGTAAAGTTTGAGGAATGTCTCATCATGACTACAGTTCTAACCTTTGTGTAGAGATAACCCAGCTGGACTAAAAAAAAATTTTTTGTTTGCAGGTTTAGTTTAGTAAAATTATAAAGATGGGGTAATATAAAATGCACTAGAAAAGTCAGGAAAATAAGCATTTCAAATCCCCACCAAAGTCAAAATGTTTAAAAAAAAAAAAATCAGGCGGGTGGCACCTGTGGCTCAAGGAGGAGGGTGTCAGCCCTTATACCAGAGGTGGCGGGTTCAAACCCAGCCCCCTGGCCAAAAAACTGCAAAAAAATCAAGTTTTATTTAGAGAAGAAGTGCTCTTAAATTCAACTTTCTTTGGTTTTCTTGGAGATTTCTTTTGTGGATTTTGATGAAGCAATGAGTCAAATTTTTAAAATAGAACTAAATTAGACTAAGGAATTATGAGAAGATAACCAGTGTCTAGTTCTCCTGGGACCATGGGAAGTGAAAATAGGCTGTGTTGCCCACAGTGTCCCTCTGCCCCCTCGGGCAGCAGCGGTGGTGCTCATGATGCTTTCTATGTGTCATCTCACCGGCAGGGATTTTTAGCAAGGTGAGTGAAGTGGTGATGAACTGGTGACGATGTGTCCTGGCCTTGCTCTGCCTTTGTGTCCCAGGCAGCAGCAAAAGCAGCTGTGATAAGGAGGATCACAGGAATAGGGGAGAGAGCTACTGCAAATGGGGAGAGGGGCTCTCAGGTGTGAGCCCAGCAGGTTGCCACATTCTGTCCCTCCCCCTGAGCTGCGGTGGGAGAGACAAAAGGAGACTCCCAGGAGAACCCGCAAGCAACTTACAGTCTCATTTGACAGAAAAAGGCCTGTGTTGAGAGAATGTGCAGAGGGATATATAACAGTAATTGACAAAGCACAAAAGAGTGCTGTTTCTGAAACTCTTGAGAGTATATCCCTATACCCAGGTCATTACAAAAGTTTTAAGAGACACAAAATTCAAGAAATGTAAAATCCACTGTGGATGGAAACAAATGAAGTCCTCCCAGTAACACCAAGAAGCCAAGCAAGTTCAAACTTGCACAGGTGAGTCAGAAAGGACACTGTCAACTGTATGTCTTGGAAGGGAAATGATGGACCATAACAGTTTGTCTCAAAACTTTCATAGTGACCGACAGGTAGCAGTCAGGAGAGGGTCTTCAGTAATGAGAAAACCGGCCATCATCTGGCATTTTCTTCTTTTGCAGGGTTTGAAATCCAATTATCTCTTCTCAGCTCCTGCTTGACGTACAAAGACAATTGGGTACCTATTACTTACGAGCTGAAGAGGGACGAAAGACCATATGGAAAAAAAGATATTCCCCTAAAGTGTAAACAACCTTAAGGAGGTAGGAGTGTACACTAAAAACAAATGAAATATTATCTCATGTTGCTGACACTACTGCTGCCTCTCCAGGCTGCTGGATGACTCAAACTCCTCAATGTCACTTTTTTTTTTGAGAAAAGAATCTTAAGCTGTTGCCCTGGGTAGAGTGCTGTGGTGTCACAGCTCACAGCAACCTCAAACTCTTGGGCCCAAGCGATTCTCATGCCTCAGCCTCACAAGTAGCTGGGACTACAGGCACCAGCCACAACACCTGGCTATTTTTTTGTTGTTGCCGTTGTCGTCGTTTTAGCTGGCCCAGGCCAGGTTTGAACCTGCCAGCCTTGGTGTATGTGGCCGGTGCCCTACCCACTGAGCTACGGGTGCCACCTCAATGTCACATTTTAAGGCACCAGAGCATTAGGGAGAAATAACTATAATCACAGAATCACTTAAGCAACATCAGTTCTATCCTACTCAGTGGTTACTGTGTCCCCTGAGATGTGCAAAAGCATATTAGCCCTAGCTAGAAATGCTCTCTCTCAGGGAGTGAGCACATCTGGAATCTCTCTTTGAGGCCTCTTAACACAGGAGAGGACCGGCGAATCTGTCCTGAGCACTAATTCCCCCTGCTCCTGGTGCCTAAGGAGCTAGCCAAGAGCAGCTGATGGAAAGAAAGCACTTTTCCCTCTTCCTGAGCGCCAAAGGTAACTCAGCTGATGTCACAGGACACTGCGGCTCAGTCAGCAACATTTGTCCAAGCAGGAGTTTGCAAGCTCAGACAATTTCCCAGATATGCCAAAGGCATAGCCAGCAAGAGCACAAACAATTTTGAGAATAGGTCCCTTTGATTCATTCACCAATATTTGTTGAACACACACAGCATAGCAGGCCTTAGAAATAATGGTGGACAAGCTCCCTGGGCCCAGAGCCATGCCACTCCCTCTTTTTTGCCAAGACCAAGGGAGGGAGGGTAATGTGAAACAGTCTGGCCTGGAGTTTTTGAGTAAAGGGGGCACAGGACCATTCAGGTCAGAGTTGCTGCAATTCCCTGTGCCGCCTTTTGGTGTTTAACCATCCTCATGATTCACTTAAGCTTTTCCTTATGTCCAACCTAAACCACTCATGGCAATCTTAAATTTGGCCCAATTCTCTTTGAGGAAAATGGAAAACTCCCACAAAACCTCAGCCAGAGGGAAGTCACTCCAATCAGAATGTGGGCTCCCCAGCCCCAGCCATTCCACACAGTAACACCCCACCATCTCTCCAGACCCTACAGTAACCTCGCGCTGATACCTCCAGCCAAACGTGATCCTTGTATTCCTCCGTGACCAGTATTGTATTGTGTGTACTCAGCTGCCTCACCCTTGGGAGTGGCTTAAATGCAGACAAGTGGTGGCTAATGTTACCATGTCCTGTTAATGGAGACAAACTGCTCCCTCTGCTGCTCCCAGCCCACACCACCCATCAGCTCCCGGGCTGTTCTCTGAATCTGTTTCTTTTCGTAACATCTCTTTAAGGCTTGGGTTCTTCATCTGTGAAATGGGGCTAATAACTACCCCTAGTAGAAGAGTTGTGAAGATTGAATGCTACAAAGTGCACAAAGCCTGGTACTTGGCAGAGGCCCACCAGACACAGGTCGCCTCCCCTTAATGGTGGAGGAGCCTTCATGGCCCAGTGGCCCAGAGAGCAGCTAGGAAAAGACATCTCAGCCTTACAAAACTGATGCTTAAGGTCATCTCTGCTTTAGAGGATGATGTTCCAGCTCATTTGAGGGCCGAGAAGGGACTAAAAGTTCTTAGACTCAAGAGGAGATTATTCTTATAGGAAGAGAGAATTTCCATTCCTTGGACTTCCCTGTCAACCCAAGTCTTGAGCCCTGGATCACCAGCACAGCCAGCCAGCCCAAGCTCCTGTCATTCTTTCTGAGATTTAATTGGTCAGCTGCCAAATAAGTTGGCTTGTCTCCAAAGTTACACTAATTCGTGCCGTCAGATCTAATGAGCGTAAGCCCCATGATGCGTTGAAGGCTGAATACCTAACTGACCAGAATTCTTTCCCTACTGACCAGGTTTGAGAGAGTCTGCCATCACTCCCAAAATCAGAACATAAATCAAGAACTTAAAATTGCAGTAAGAAGTTTAGGCTGGATATAAAGAAGAACTTAGTGAACTGTGAAAATAATTATATACTGAAAGAAGGAGGCATTCAGACTGTGTGAGCGCTTCTGAAGGGCCTTAGGGCTTCTGGAGGCAGAGGGAAGGACTCTTGGTCCTCTCGGCCCCATTCCATCAACAAGATCTCATGGAGGCAACAGCTGCAGAGGGCTTTGCCTGGGAGACGGGATGCGGCCCACCAAACACACGCCCTTCAGACCGAGGGCTGGGCAGGGCAGCTGCAGATATAAATAGCCCCTGCTTGCCACTTTCTGTCCTTAGAGCAGATGCCTCCAGTCACTGCCCGAAATGGGATGGAGGGAACGGAAGGGTACAGAGAAGACAGGTGTTTAGGGTGGTGTCGTGGGGGGAGAGGATGGCACTGCTGGCTTAAAAGAGTGATGGCGAAAAGACTGTTTTCTCTCACCTTCCAAGTATGTGTCTGGGTGTGTGTTTATGAGGTAGGTAACCAGGCAGAGAGCTGTTGTCCCACTTTTGGGGACGGGGGCGGGGGCTGTTCTTCCCAGTTCTGTTCCCACTGCCTTCATCCTGGTTCACAGCCTCCTTGTGTCTTCCTGGGATACTGCTGTCACCTCCCGTGTTCCTTGCTGCTAGCTTCAGCCTCCTCAAGTGAACTTTACTTACCATGCTTCCCAGTTCACTTCTTTGCTAAAAATCTTTTTTTTTTTTTTTTGAGACAGTCTCACTTTGTCACCCAGGGTAGAGTGCTGTGGCATCTCAGCTCACAGCAACCTCCAACTTGGGCTTAAGCGATTCTCTTGCCTCAGCCTCCCAAGTAGCTGGGACTACAGGCGCCCGCTACAATGCCCCATGCTATTTTTTTGTTGCAGTTGTCATTGTTGTTTAGCAGGACCCGGGCTGGGCTCGAATCTGCCAGCCTTGGTGCAGGTGGCTGGTGCCATAACCACTGTGCTATGGGTGCCACACCCTAAAAATCTTTTATCCCCAGTGGGTTTCTGAAACAAGCCAAATTCTTCAGTCTACCACTGAAGACCCACCTCGACGAGACACTGACCTAGGAGCCTGGCTGACCTCTTCACACCCCTGCACAGACCTCAGACTACATGAAACTGGCTTCCCAGGCCCTCCCTGAGCCCATTTTGCACATTCTCAACTTTTGTGGCTTCACTCAGATTTTCCCTCCACCTGAATACGCCTCCCTCCATCACTGGAAAACCTGCCACCCCTCCACGTTTCTTCTCCAGCTAGGCACAGTACTCAGTGTTCATCCGTAGCCCGTATCATGTTCAGGGTCGTGCAAAGCAGTCAGGCTGCCTGGGCCTCAGGTCACCATCAGGGGTGACAAATGGTAGCTAATGGTACAGGAGTGACGGTCTCTCTCCACTGTCCCACATCCCCAGTCAGCTTCCTGGCTATTCTCTGGCCTCCAGACTGGGATTCTCATCCCTGCTTGGAGCAGTGCTGACTGCTCTGCTGCTGGCCATGCCTGACGTTCTCCTGGGAGACAGAGGTGTAAAGGGAGCTGCCCAGGAGCTCTGAGATTGGATCAGCGTGAAGGCGGGAGCAGGGACCACTGGCCTCACAGAGGCCCAGTGTGGTCCCTGGGTGCCCCTGAGGCTCTGATCTGAGTGCTGGGGTGGGAGGGAGTGAACAGTGACTAAAGCTTACGAGAAACATTAAAAAAAAAAAAAAACAAAAAGAGATATGGTTATCCGTATCTTTCCTCACAGCCATTCTCACTCTCCTCTGGCAACAGCCTCCTCTTGGTCAGAATTTAGAGTTGGCGGTGCTGTGGATGACTTGGGTTTCCATTTGCAGCCAGGTTCTTCCTCGTCTTTTATTCCTCCCTCCCTCCCTCCTTTCCTTTCTCTCTCCGTCCCTGCCTTCCTTTTTCAGGGTTTGACCAAGTCCCTATTATATACAAAGCCCCCATGTATGTGTGTAGCAGACACAGAGTCCCTGCCCTCAGGAAGCTTCCAGATGTTGTCACATAAGTCTGGGTGGTCAGTGATTATCCATGGTGCCAAGGGCTAACTGAGGTGGCAAAGAGTTGAGAAGGACACACAGGATTATTCTCAGACTGAGGAGGTAGATAAAACCCAGAAGGCCTTGTGAGGGAGGAGTGAGCAAGGAAGACACCAGAAAGACAAGGAAGGAAGGCAGAGGGGGCCTTCAGTCTCTCGCCACTCCAGTGAGAAACCAGCTCATGAGTCAGGTTCCTGAAGCTCAACTCTGATGCCTTCCTTTACTGGTCACCCATTCAGCAACCTGCCAGCTCACGTTTTCCCCTGTACCCCTCCCCCATGCACTTTCATCTACTGCTTCTGCAACAATCTTTGGACCACAGAACCTTTCTCTGAGTGGCTGGACCTGTGTTGCTTTCTGCTATGCAGATAGCAGAAGAAGGTCCCACTGAGCTCCTGGCCAATGTTCCTCATAATGCCCGGAAAGAGTCATCTTTGTGCTTTTCCTCTGGGCACTCTCCAGGACATGACTTTTCCCTAGTCAGATTTACCCACAATGCCCCATAGAGAAGTGAAGGGTTAAAGTAGTGGTTCTCAACCTGTGGGTCGCAATACACAGGAACTGTATTAAAGGTCCGCAGCATTAGGAAGGTTGAGAACCACTGGGTTAAAGTAATAAGGCAAAGAAAAAAAAAAAAAAGAAAGAAAACCTTCAGTCTTTTGAATATCCAAAATAAGATACAAGAACAGAAAGGGATAGATTTTGACTATAAAAATAGACAGAGAAACATGGCCGCTTTTGCACGCTGACCATCACCTGCCCTCTGAACCCCAGCACACTGCACACCTCTGGGTGGTTGTGCGTGTGGGCTCTCAGCATGCAGTGTGCTTTCCCTCTTAGCTCTGCCCAGCAAATTTCAGCTCATCTCATAAGATTTATCCAGATCTAAAATCCTTCTATCCTGGAAGTGGGAAGTCCTCCTCTCAGGGAAGAAGGGAGCATTCCCTGAAAGCATCCCCAGAGCTGGGTGCTACCCTCACTTGCTGTTCTACTCTCTAGTAAAGTACCCCACTTCTTACAGCTTTATAATTTCCTGCTTATGAATCTGTCTCCTCTTCTAGACTGTAAACATCCAAAGGGAGGGATTGGGAATTCATCTTTGCTTCCTGGCGTTCATCATGGTACCTGGCACACAGCAGGTCAAGAAAGTTTACTTAATGCAGAATTCATTGTCAAATAGCCTAAACTTCATGCAGTTTCTGGTCCCAGGTGCCCTACCACTGAGTTCTTGGGCAGAGCTAGTTCTCAGTTCTCAGACTCAGTAACAGGTGCCCTAAACTGTACTGCAAAGGCGGGTGTGCACTCAAGGTAGGCATTCGAGCAGCCTAGTAATTCTGCAGTCTTTGTTACATCAGCAGTGTAGCCTGGCCCTTCCAGCTTGGCTTCTTTGTGACCAAGGTGAAGCTTTGTCATCCCTGTCTCTGGGCTTCAGTTCCTCCATTTGTCCTGAGGTTGTGGATCCTAATTAGAAAGCTCTTAAGAGATTCCTGAAAGGACTGGTATTATACTGCAATACAAAGGGTATTATGTCATGATGGGATAAGAGCACAGCAAATAATGTGAAGAGGAAATAATAAGGGCACTTATTCCCCAAAGCACATTGATTTAAACCACAAAAGCTCCTTGGAACAGGGCTCTAAGATTGTAAAAGCCTGAGCAATCAGCAACCCCTGTGGGAGGAGAGCCCATGCCAGGTGACTACTGGGGAGTTGATTTGATTGTTCTTGGCAGGCCAGTTCTCTCCCTCAGGTGTTCTCACTTTGGTAAAATTTCCCTGTTGTAAAGAGCCCAGCCTACCTGCTGGGTTCCAAGGAGGAGGGACCATTATTTCCACCTCCTTTGCATAAGAAGCAAAGAATTATCCTTATCACAGCTCCACTCCCTTTTCCTTCTCTGTGTGATGAAAACAGATTTCCAGATAAGGGAAACTCCCTCACCACTTTTGTTTCTAAAATACGGGTAACAGAAATATCATCTTGATCACATCTTGACCCAGCCATTGCTGCCTCTAGTCAGAAACTTGGGAAAAACGCCTCAATGCTCTATGAATATGAAAATAAAAAGTCATCTTAACAGATACATCGTTCTAGAGTAGAAAGACATATTTAAGCCTCACTTTGATAGCAGAAATAGAACCTATAAAGAAAAAGAACAATGGCTCTAACTGCACACAAATATTAATTTAAATCTTTAAATGGCAAAAAGCACAATAAACCAAACTATAGGTTAGAAAAAATAAATTGTAGGGCGGTGCCTGTGGCTCAAAGAGTGGGGCGCTGGCCCCATATACTGGAGGTGGAGGGTTCAAACCCAGCCCCGGCCAAAAACTGCAAAAATAAATAAATAAATAAATAAAAATAAATTGTAGGAAATATATTTGCCACATTCAGAATAGGTAAAAAGAATAATATCCTTAAGATATAAAGTTGTTTGAAAATCATTAAGGGCTGGGCATAGTGGCTCACACCTATAATCCTTTGGGAGGCTGAGGCAGGAGGATTGAGTTCAAGACTAGCCTGGGCAAATCAAGACCCTGTCTCTAGGAAAAATACCAAAATTATCCAGATGTGGTACATGCCTGTAGTTCAAGCTACTCATCACTTGAGCACACGAATTTGAGGCTGCAGTGAGCTGTGAAGATGCCACTGCACTTTAGCTGGGGTGACAGAGCAAGACCCTGTCTCAAAATTAAAAAACAAAGCATTAAATAAAAGACCAACAGAAACCAACAGAAAAATGGACTTAAGGACATAGAGAATCTACAAAAGGAAAAATACAAATGACCAAGAACAGCTTTTTAAAAATGTGGTGATGTACCCAGGGTGCAGTAGCACACACTGGTATCTGAACTAAAATAACATTTTAGGTCCTCCCCCCCACGGCTGACTGATTGGACCCCCTCTTGGCCCTGGGGGTTCCCTAAAACTGAGTTGCTAGCCATGAAAAAGGATCATGGCTAGCCACATCATGTTACCCTCCCTTCTTAGAGATGTCCTTGGTAGGAGAAGCAGCTAGAGGGCAGGGAGGAGGACCTCGGCCGGGGGCCTCCGGAAGCCAAAGAGGAGGCTGACCACCAGTCTAAGCATGCCACAGTGCTCTGGACACTGACCCTCTCCTCATCTCACCACAGCCATCACCCAGGCCTCTAGCAATGCTTTTCATGGCAAATTCAGGGATCCACAGATCACTATGAAAGGCCTCTGTGCCAAGGAGGCTGCTCAGCCCTAACCAGTTGCCAAAGGACTCTACAAAAGGTCTCCTTAGGGTCGGACTATCATCCCCCAAGCACTGTCTTAGCTCCAGGCTTCTTACCCTAGCTGGTTCCTGTCTCTTCCCTCAGCCTCTCAATGTCCTTTTCTGGTTCTAAAGCTCAGTAGGATAGCCCTGCCCTGTTGAAAATCAAAAGTAAGTTCAGTAGGCAGGGCGCAGGGGCTCACGCCTGTAATCCAAGCAGCTAGGAGGCCGAGGCAGGAGGAGTGCTTGAGTTCAGGAGTTTGAGACCAGCCTGAGCAAGAACAAGACCTCATATCTACTAAAGATAGACAAAAACTAGCCGGGCATTGTGGTGGGTGCCTATAGTTCTAGCCAATCAGGAGGCTGAGGCAAGAGGATTACTTGAGCCTGAGAGTTTGAGGTTGCTGTGAGCTATGAGGATGCAACGGCACTTTATCCATTTACCCAAGAAAGAAAATTGGCTCAGCGATGCATCCAGGCAGCCCCTGACTCTAAGACACAACTCATAATACCTGCCATGCAGTCCCAGAGAGGGCACAGAGTCGAGGACATTAGCCAGTGAAGGCTGAGGACAAAGCACCACAGAGGGGTAAGGGAAAGGGGTCAGAAAAGGAAGAAATGAGAAACATTCCACAGGACTTTCCCTCTCTACTTTTTTTTTTAACTTTTTTTTTTTATTTTTTTTTTTTAAGCATTTACCTATTGGCTGCCTGTTTCCTAAACCATAACATAATATGTGGATACAGGGAAAGACAGATGAATAAATTTGAAAAACTATTTAATATTGTTTGCCCCAGAGAAACATGCAAATTAACTATTTTTATCAGGTTAGCTAATCAAGCTATTTCCAGTGCCTATGGAGGTCAGAGATGGGTTAGACTGGTGGGAAATATTATACAAAGGTGAGTAAGACACATTCTCACCTGCCATGGGCCCACACTCGGGCTTCTAGAAATGTCTGAAATATGAAAGAAAATGCAAATGCGATGACAACACAGAAGATCAGAGAGCAACAGGGAAAAAGATTAATTCGCTTATAAATTCTGTATATTTATTCCTTAGGAAGAGGAAGCTTTCTGATTACATGAGATAACGTGAGAGAGTTTTACTAGAACATCTAGTTATTTCCATGTAGCATTTTTCTTTTGCATTGTACTGGAATGACAATTACTGGGGCTGATCCAGGGGGCTGTGGCAGCAAGGAGTGGGACTTCCAGGGGGCTACCATAATGGGCCTACCTCCTCAAACAAGGCCCTTTCTTTGTGTCTCTGTATCAAAAATTCCAAATTCCTGGGAGAGGGACTCTGAGCCAATCTGGGCAGTTCACAGCATAAACTTGGCTGCTTGGAGGTGACCAATGATTGCCTTCACGTTTTACGTTGTGTGGTAGATTCCATTTGCTTTACCCCTTTCTGCAGTAAAAAGCACCAGGGGATCACTCACCGTGAGGTGATAATACATCTGCCTGCCAAGTTACTTGCCTTTTCAGATGAGGTGTGTCCCTTTTTATTGAGTACTGTAATGAGCAGAATTCCACCAGCAACCACTCATTGAGTAGCGACTCCCTGCCTGACAGCCGGAGGCTTTGCTTGAGGGCCCCCTCCAACCTTGGTCTAAGGTAGGAAGAATCTGTGATAAACAGCAGCAAAGTGGCATGAGCCCTAAAAAGGTAAAATCCATCTTTTAACTCCTAGCCTGTGTTGGAGATGAAATGCAAGGAATATCTGTTTCCAAAGAGACAATCCTTCTTAATTGGGACGGAACACAGTTGGCCACTGCAGCGGCAGGCACAGCATCAAATGTTCATGGCAAGTCTGCAGTGCCCTCCTTACACTTTGGGGGGCATCAGAGAGAAAGAGAAAATCTGCTTCTTACCCTTGGGAAGGAGCTGACAGTCTCCCGGAAGACACAGGCTCATGGGCAGATGGTTGCAGAATTTCCATCTAGGAAGAACCTACAGAATTTATTGGGTTGGGGAGGGACAGACTTGGGAACCCGGATTGCTATGTTTTCAGGATGTTGCCTGAACTAGGAAACAAAGGACATACATTTGTGGTACAGGGAGTGGCTAAGACCCCCAACCCTGCTTTTGAAATCAGCACTAGCTGTAGATAAAAATACATAATACGTATATATGAAAGAAACATTTAAATATGCAAATGGGAGTCCGGGACTTGGCCTTGGGTAGCAGCTTTGCCACTAACTGACTGAGGCAAGTCATTCTCCTCTCTGGGCCGCAGTCAGTGCTCTGCTGTTCTGCTCCTGCGCGCCACGTGAAATAGGTGTGCAGGTGTGATGAGCATCAGAACCAGAGAAACCTGGTCGAACGAACCTCAGGTAGGGGCCACCGCTCACTCTCTCTTTACTTGGTCAGGACACTCAGCCTCGATCTGCAGGGCCTGGAAGAATCCACCCAGTCCAAATGACCATGGGGGAATGTATGTGGATAACAAAAGCAGGAAGCAAGAAGAACTAAATCTGCGCGACAGAGATACTGCATTGCTTATTTATAAATTTATCCACTGACATGATTTGTAGTACGACCTATGATCTGATGGTATTAGCTTTTAGTATGATCTGATTATATTAGCTTTAAATTCCCCTCTTAGGAGGAAACTAGAAAACAACTCATAAGCATAACTGAAAGATGTGTGTAGGGGTACAGTGTTGTTGCATGGAAAGAGGACAGAGGTCAGCATCACTCCAAAGTGTCTGACATCCCACATCTGCCACTTGCCAACTGGGCAACTTGAGGCACATCATTTGGGAATCCCTGGAATTCAGCTCCCTGGGAATAAATTGGAGATAATCTCCTATTTGTGAGGACTGAATGTTGACACAGACATAAGGTGTGTGGTACATACTAGATGCTTAATAACTGTAGCTTCCTGCTTTTTCTTTTTGGGATACATTTTTCTTCCTCTTGCATGTTTCAAGTTCTTCCAGTCCTTGCCTAGCTATACTATGCTAGTGATGTCCCGTGTCAACATGGGCAACAATATCCTATTAAAATTTACAGTGCCTAATTCTATAGGCACTGCTGTTAAATGCTTGTCCCAATTATTGGACAGAGGCCTGAGTCACCATTCCCAGCATTGGCCTGCAGAGATAGGACAGTAATATATGGCCACAGGGTCCCAGCTAAGTGACAGGTCAGGAGAAGTCAGAGGGGTTAGATAGTGACAAACCAGGATCTGCTTCTGTAATTTGAGGTAACCTGTGAGGTTACTTTCAAGCCTAAGATAAGATGACTTTAAAATCTTCTCTGTTTACATCATTGATCCAGATAGACCAGCCAAAGTCTAGAGAGGCCAACTGACTCACATTGAGCAATGTCTGGGCTGAAATCAGTAGCTCTGGCCTTTGAGCTTTTAGCATAGAGTTGGAAGAGACCATGAACCCATCAAGAACAGAGACAGCCAGCTCCCAGGAAAATTTCAAACCCACATATGGCATTCAGCAGGCCAAGAACAACAAAACCCACCTACCCTGTTAATTTTTAAAATCTTCCTTGGTAATTTTTAACTCAAATAGTTTTTACTGTAGTTAATTCATTAATAAAATATTTATTTGGCATCCGCTCAGGCACCACACTGTGCCCATTGTGTTGTCTTTGAGGGTATTTTGTTTTCCTCCCTCGGTGATGTTTCCTAATCAAGAGTGGGAAGCTCTCAGCAGGCCATCCCGCTGGCATTCGCCTTAGCTGAGTGCCTACCCGTGCTGAATCTTCAGCCCGCCTGCCAAGCACGGACCTGTGAGTGGGAACGGAGAGCAGGAATTAGCATAAAGTGAGCCAACGCAGAGGTCACGAGAAGAGTGGCTGGAGATTGCAAACAGAACAGTGTTGAGGGGAGCAGAGACAGTACCAGACCTTCCCACAGACACAGGGAGGACATGAGCCAAGATGGGGGAGGTAGTGACCAGACAGGAGAGGCCAGTGGGTAGAGAAGGAGGGGTTGGGGGCAGAAAGCAAAGAATGAAACAGGGAGCTTCTCTGTCGGGGCTCACCCAGTTTAATCAGGGCTGAACCAGGCAAGCAGAACCACTATGAGTATTATGGAATAAGGAATTCTTTATAAGAATTGGAGCTAACACAATTGGGGGAGGGACTGGGAGAAGCTGGGGAAATAAAAATCTGAAAGGGGGAGTTGAAGGATCACAGGAAAGTCGCTGATCACCCAGGCATGGAAGAACAAGAAGCAGCTTGCAGACAGGTCTGGCTGCTGTCTTGGGCCCTTCTTTGGAAAGATGTGGACTCTCTGTGGTTACTTCCTCTGGGAGCTCACAGCAAAGCATCCAGGGGTAGATGTGGGGTCACTGTTATCCAGCAGGGAAGGTGAGGGCAAAAAGGAGCAGCTGTCATCTCTACGTGTGTTTCTCACCACCTCCCATGAGCAACAACCCTCAGAGCAAAGGGACGGCTGCTTCTCTGCTGCCACCCACGTCTCAGGCAGCTTCACTTCTGGCCAACTCTAAACCCCATGCAGGGAAGGGCGGTTTGGGGAATGTAGTTCCCAGCATAAGCAAGGTGACAAAAGAACCATCCAACTCTGATCAAGGAAAGATGGGAACAGACTCAGCTCGTAGACACATTAGAGCCTTAAAGTTTTTGACAATTAAAAAAAAGTACAGTCAAGGGGAAAGCTGTAAAGCTGTCTGAGTGTTTCTGTTCATCAAAACTGGTTACAAGAAACTGGATGTAGAAATTCTAAAACAAACTTGCTGAAGCTAAAAAAGAGAGGCAGACAGACAGACACTTTGGGCAAAAATCCTGGAGTAGCTCAAAGAATCAAAAGCAAAGTGGCCAAACAACCCACAATAGTCAGACCTGGAAACTCAGCGTCCCAAAGGTACTTTTCTCTTCCCTTGTCCCCATCTCTGTCTCTCACCGTCTCATTTTTCTTCCCTGTAGAACCTAGTGTCTAGGTAGTGGCCTCATGCTCCCACACTTCATGTGGCAGCTCTGGGGTCACATTGATAAAGCTCCTTGACCAGGAAGGAAAGATAGTTTTCCCCACATGCTTTATTTAGAAAAATCCATTTTTTTTCTTGTCTTTTGTTTTTCTGGCCTTTCTTTGCTTTCCTTTCTGATTAACACTTGGATGGATTCCCAGATTAATCATTGTGCACAGGTGAGTAGGATATGGCTGTGGTTAAGCCAGGGTCCCACGCCCTCACTGTGGCCTGAGAGGAAGGGGCTGAGGTTCTTTGACCAGCAGCCTCCTCAGAGCCATGTGGAAGAAGAAAAGAGCGGTTCTCTCACGGAAGGAAGTTCTATCCCCAGCAGAAGGGAAAGAACTGCTGGGTAGAGAAAGTAACAGCTGTCCAACTTGGCATCCCATGAACTGAAAGTTTCTTAAATTTCTTTTTCTTATTCATGCCCATTTTCTTTAATGCTATGGGCACTGCAGTAAGTTTCTAATAACACTAAACTGGTATTTTAAAGAGAGCTGCCACAAAGAAGAAAATGCTTGGTAATAATCATCTTAGAGATCTAGAGAGATTAAGCAACTTGCTCAAGGCCACTCAATTATACAAGAGGAGATGAAGGACTCTCACAGAGTATCCCCATGAAGTCTGTTAACAGTCTGGTTCACACACCACTCTGGAGACTTGGGCTTCTATGAATCCATCTTCTAAGACCTGGTCAGATTGCTTTCCTGGACCATAAAGAACAGTCTAGGGTCAGCATGCATGTTCAGGGATTAAAGTATAAAAGATGTTACTCAGAATCTGACGTTAGCCTACTGTCAGGCAGAGATAATTCATAGAGTGTGGGTTTAAGACTAGTAGGTAAGAAAAGTTGTGTCTTTGAAGTAACATACATCTTTCTGTAGGAAGAGGAAAGGACTTGAGATTAGAGTTTGGGGTGCCCTGAAAAGGGCAGGCATTGTTAAGCTGACCTTTAGTTGTCTACTGTAAAGAGTTTAAAGTGTGCATAATCTAATGTCACAGCCCCTAGTGGCCCCTGTGGCCCTGGACTCGATCGCCGCAGAAAGGAACCAGGCCTGACGCGGATTAGAAGTACAAGCTTGTGGGAGGCGAGCTAACATTATTTGCAGGATAGCCCCGAGCAACCTCCATGGTAGCCTTTTATTGAGACAGTACAAGACAGGTGAGGGGAGTATTAGATAATGATTGCGTGCCTAAGGATCACCATGGGCTCGGGCTCTTTCTCCGCAAGGAGCACCTGCAGACGAATCGCCCAAGGGTCCGTTCCCCAGCTGCAAATCATCTTGCTCAGAGGTTGGCTGGCTCTTGGCGTCCTCTACAATCTAAGACCTTTCCTTAGCTAACAGAGTAATTTATTTCTCCTCTGTTTATCTTTTATTCTTTGTCGGTTGTGGTGGTTTCCATGTTTGGCTGTGCATCAACATCACCTGTGGAGCTTATAGAAAAAAGCAGGAAGACACTAGGCCCCACCCTAGCTCCACCCCATCTCAAGCCCCGTGGAGGGTTCTGGTACAGGCAGGGCAAAAAACATCCCCTAATGTCCTCACTCTGCCAGTGCTCTCTGTCTTGCAGAGAGATTTTGTGTGCTTTATCTTGCCTGTTAGCCCACGTTATTCAGGGCAAGGCCGGGCTGGGACAAGAGGACACGGCAGTTAAATGGTGTTCTTGAGGTCAGGTGACTTGTAAGTAGTGGAATCAGGTGCACTAAGATTCTTTTGTTCCTAATTCAGTCAGAGAAGGTGTCTAGAGCTTGGTTTTGACCCGCTATGGAGGACTAGCAGGTAAAAGAAGCGTGACTAAAAAGAACACAACTACTTCTGTAAGTAATAGATCCAAGTAACACTCGCAGGGGGCAGCCAGAAATTAGCACCTTCCAGACAGGCCCTTCCTAAAATGTACCCTCTGTGTATTCTTTCTTTGTTGAAGGCCATTTCCTTGTTCTGGCAATTCTGACTGTGTGACCTTTGGAAAGTTTCTTGACCTCGCTGTTCTGTGTTTTTCTCATTTGTATAAGGAGAGTGTTGGACTTGGGTCCTTTAGCTCTTATGCTAAATTGTTGGATCAGTTCAGTGCTGAGCTCTTGGGTATGATGTGGTTGCAAAGGGCTGAAAAGAGGCCTCTGCTTTCTTTGTCTTTTGAAGCCTTGTCCATTGAACAAAGCCTTTCATGTTGCAATGTGGTATAAGAAAAATCTTAAGATGTGATGATCTCTGGAAAAGGTGCAAGGTGACTACATCTCATTTGAGTGAAAAATAAAAACAAGGGATGGCAAAGGAAGGGGGTAATGTGCAAAAAAGAAACCAGGAAGGCTGCAGCTCCTTGAAGGGGTGTGGGGAGATGGGGCTGAAGAATGCCCTCAGGGGCTGGAGTTGCTGACTATGGCAAATGGAGCTGATTTATTTCAGTTTTGCCTGAGGTACGTTGGCCCTAGATGCATTACAGGATGAAGATTTGATCCAATTTCTTCTAATAATTCTGATCCCTTACTTCTGCTCCAGCCCTTTTGAAAGTCCTTGAGATCCTTTTCCTCAAATTTTCTGCTACCCAGACCCCAGGAAGCATGAAGTCGACACTGGTGTCCTAAATGATGTCAGCCTTTGCCCAAACTGGCTGCAAGAGTTGGAAACTAAGAGGAGAATACCAAGAGAAACATAATCCCTAAGAGTATTGTCAGAAAGGTTGACGTGTCTCCTGAGAGGGGCCTTGCAAACCATAGCCGAGGCAGTTAAAGGCCTATTGAGTCATTTTCAGAGCAAGAAGAGAGGCTCATCCCACAGCTTGGGAAGCAGCATAGTGTTAAAAATGACAAGGCAGAGGAGCCAGTCAGCTTTCAAGTGCTTGCTCTTTCCCACTAAGGTTACAACAAGGTTGTTACTCTCCTCTTTATCCTTACGTGTCTTCCCCCCTGAATTTTCCATAATGAACGTATCTTAAAGTAATTTCTATAGTTTGAAAAAAAAAAAATGAAGATTTTAAAACTTGATATGAACCAAAATTGTGATAAGTCTACCAAAAATAAAAGAAAAAACTAGCTGGAATGTATAAAGCTTTACTAAAAGCACAGTAGCTAGATCCAGAGCAAAGAAGCTCCTACTCCAGCCCCCTCACCACGCAGGCTGTGTGTGCGCAGTGCTGGATCCTGAGCGCTAAGATTCTCACGGGGAAACACGACACATCCAGACAAACTGTCGTGCAGAGGACTTGGGAGGAGGAGAAGGAGACAGAGTTAATCAAGATGGCTCTCACTCGGCGTGGGGGGAAGAGGCACTAGTTTTGGTCCAACAGAATCAGGAACATTGAATGACAGTCACACAAAGGCAGGTTTCAGATTTTTTCATTCAAAGAACAGCTCTCTAGATTGTAAAAGAAAAGAGGTAGAGTGAATTTCCCAGGAAGGTCGCAAGTTCCCTGTTCAATATGAAGCCAGATGGGTGTCTGTCTGCTCTCCGCGACCCCGGGTGTCTCCAGGGTCGCGGAGAGCAGAATCTCCCCTTGGGGAGGTGCCTGGCTTAGAAGCCCTACCAAATTGCTCCCAAATCCCAGGTTTTGTGGCTGTAGGCTTACGTGGGAGTAGAAATAAATTACCTGGTCATTTATTTTAGGAAGATGAAATTTCATCCTGGCTAAAGGCAGCGACCTGAAATAAATGAGTTCTTAAGATTCCTTTTATGAGTCTATAAATGGATATTGCCGTTCCTGTGAAGAAAACACAATGCATCACCAAGTACGATCAGGTAAACACTAGATGCACAGCAGCGTCCCGGGTGTTCATAAGCTTCTGGGTCCGCAGTGTTACAGTTTGAAAGGAAAGATGCACAATCACCAGGTACACATCATTCCTAACTGCGGTCTCTAAGATGCCTACCTGTGGGGGTGGCCCAAAGAGTAAATGATTGATTTGTAATAACAAAGAAAGAAAGCTTGAGGGATTAGGGGAACAGGATAATATTTAGAAATAAACATATCCTACATCAAGCACACAAAGTGAACTCAGTGTGAGTTTAAAATGGCTTGCTATTCTTCCAGAGGCTTAAGGGATACCCACGGCAAAGCTGCTGTTCCTTCGCATCTCCAGTCACACAACAAGGGGGAACAAGACATGGCTGAGGCAAAGAAGAGAGGCCTTCCCCGACTTCTCTACATGATGGGAACAGCTTAGGTGGAGGAAAGAAGGCGTGTGCCAGTCTCCTGAGTTGGGTTCCCTATAAACAGATCACATTATATCTTTATTAACTAATATAATAATCACCTCCATTTACTGAGGGCTGCTCAAATAACAGTTGATTTATATATATTAACTCACCGAATCAGTTCAATAACCACGTGAAGCAGTGACTGTAACTTCCAGGGATCAGGGTCCAGAGATAGGAAGAAGGAACCGTGGCTGACGTCATCACCTGCTTCCCTGTTTCTGGTCCTTCCTGGGCTCAGAGTTATGAGACAGTAAAGACACAGCCCTATATTTTTATACTAAATGTATCCTTTTTACTCAGGCTCGCGTGAGTGTCCATGGCTTACCAGTAAGAATGAACAGTTCTTACTAATGCAAGTGTTTTGTCTGTCTTCCAACTGAAGTTTATCTACCTGCTGAGTCCAACCACCAGGACCTCTCCACTCTTTTCTGTGTCCAGAGGAGCAGTTTTAGGGTAACATTTATACAAAGGAATCTGGTGGGACCAAGTGTTCTTTGCCTCCTCAAGGCGGTCCCTGTGCAGGCAGGTGGCCCCAGCCTCATAGCCAGCTGCTCTGATAAGGGCAAGGGCTGACCAGCAGGGACCTCACTAGTTCATAGCCCTCAGGGGTCTACCCCTGCCTCTGTTGTCATATTCTCCTGGAGCAGTGGGTGCCATTCCTATAACATTGCTGCTGTCCCAGTTTTAACAGCATGCTGTAGGAGCCAGTCCTCTGGGAACTTGGCTTCCGAAGGCTTTGGCAGCTGTCCCAGCCCCACCTCCCACCCTCACTTTCTGCCCCCTCAGACCTTAGGCCTGCTCTCCACACACTTGCTTGTCAGAGCTGTCACCTTTGCCACCACTGTCCACAAGCTTCCTCTTGGCCTCTGCCAGAGACTCCCCACCTGGCTGGTAGCACCCTGAACCTTGTACCTGTGTCTGGGAGCCCCGACGGTGCACTCCTGCTTCTGCTCATTTAGCTGCCGGTCTCCCACTTCCAGCCAAGAACTTCTGAGGGCAAAGGATATGCCTGTTGGTTTTGTGTCCTAGTCCCTGTCCAGTGGGTGGCACATAATCGATACTTAATAAATGTCTATGGAATGAATGAAGGAATAAATTGATGATTAAACAAACTCACTTATTTCATAGATGGATTTCATTCACTGTCCCTTCATGCTGACATACAGAATATGGTACTTTTTCACTAATGTTTCTTTTTGTCTTCCATATTTTCCCTCATATACCCGAAAGACTGTAGAACAAAGGCCTTCCTTCACTCTCCTCAAAGCTGCCAGAATGCACAATTGGTGTCAACCCATGGGTTTGTGTGTGTGCATGTGTTTTGTGTATGTTTTACAGAGCTCAAAATAGTAACCCTATAATTCTTTATCAGAGAATTTCTCAGACAGCAATTTCTCTCCTGACCTGAGGAGAGAATTTTTTTCTTTTATTTCAGATTAATAATGAGGGACAGACAATTAAATTACACTGTTTGCATTTGTCAAGTAGAGTCCAAGTTGTAGTTGTGCCCCTCACCAGGAGGTCTGCCATATACCCTTACATCGTGTCCCCTGGGTGAGCCCTCACCAATCCCTACCCCCCTCCCATCTCCCCCACTCCTCTCCCCTCCTCTCCCGCTTGAATTCAACTGTGTTTTTCTCTTGCGTGGATATGTATTGTCTGTCTACTGGTTTCATTTTAGTATTGAGTACCTTGGATGCTGCTTTTCCGTTCTTGTGATACTTTCCTAAAGAGCATGTTTTCCCACTCTGTCCAGGTTAATACAAAAGATGTGGAGTCTCCATCTTCTTTTACGGCTGAATAGGTCCATGGTGTACATATACCACAGTTTTCTCCTGCTCTTTTCTTCTTCTCTTTGTGACCAGCCACCCTTTGTTAGTGGACATAGTTCAGCACGATGAGTGACCTTTGGCTTAGGTAACCCAGACAGGAATTTACTCAAACACTCGGAAATAGAGACATTTATTTAATTTTCCTGACTGAACTTAGGAAAATCTATTGCATCACATTCCTGCACTGTCTGATTTGCCTGAACAGAACAAACAAAAACTGAAGTGGCTGCTGGGAGATGGCCCCTGTCACCAGCAGTCAGGCAGCAGGTGCACACACGCCATGAGTGAGCTCCCGGAAGGCCACACACACCTGCCTTTGCCCAGCCCCTGCCCTTGCTGCTGTAGCCCTTAGACACTATGTTTCCTTCCCACATCAAGGCAGAGATTGTGGCTATAAGGCTAGATGAAGAGGCCATTGAAGACAGTGATGAAGGAAGAGCCAGCTAAGAGAGGTCTTCACGGGTGAGAAGAAGGCTCTGCCTCATAGTACTCAGGGTACCACACCCCAGTGGTGGCACCCAGCCTGTTACCAGGCAACACTGGACACTGTGTTTCTGCTGCTGCCTTTGCTCTGGGCTCTCTGGACAGCAGCAGAAACACAGCAGAAACAGCTGGATCATATTGTCTTTCGGGTAATTCAGGACAGTCACTGGAGAGGAATAAATATGCTGAAAGGGAATTCACCAGGAGAACTGACATTTTACTGCTTACTGTATGCCATGAACTGTGCTAGGATTTTCTTCCTCTTTTTTTCATTAAAGAGTATAACCATGCAATTTTATATACCTTAAATTAGTAATAATGAACCCCGTACAATTAATTTCTTTTTCCCATGTCTGGCTTGCTAAAAATTGTTTAAGATCTAAGTTCCCTACTATTTCTGTAAGATGTTATAAAATTGATGGTATAGTATTTCAGGCTGTAAAAAGACAGAAATCCTACCATTTGCAGTAACATGGGTGAATCTGGAGGACATTTTTTTTTTAAGAGATAAGAGTCTCACTTTGTCACCCTCTGTAGAGTGCTCTGGTGTCACAGCTCACAGCAACCCCCAACTCTTGGGCTTAGGCCATTCTCTTGCCTCAGCCTCCAGAGTAGCTGGGACTACAGGCATCCACCACAACACCAGCTATTTTTTTGTTGCAGTTTGACCAGGGCCGGGTTCAAATCTACCACCCTTGGTATATGGGGCCAGCACCCTACCCCCTGAGCCACAGGCGCTGCCCTGGAGGGCATTATGTTAACTAAAACAAGCCAGACACAGGAAGACGAATACCGCACAATCTCATCGACTCGTGGACTTTAAAAAAAAAGTTGAACTTACAGAAATAGAGAGTAGAGAGTTCTGGGATTTGGGATATGGGAGAAATGGGGATGAAATGAAGTCTGCACACCAAAGAGGGCTTAATCCAAAGCTCACTTCAAATGATGTGAGAGGGGACAATAGGCAAAGGCGTCAGCCATAAGGGACAGTGGGCATACTTCGTCGATGCTCTTACCACTTCCTGCCCATTTGGATTAGCCGTGCTTCTGCATGCAGCTACCGGTCTTGCATTTTCATTGCTCAGTAGTACTCCATTATAAGAATAAACGTAGTGTGGCTGCCTTAGGCAAGCCTCTGCATTTGCAGGTGTCAAGAGAGCAGCTTCAGGAATCTTACAGCCTCTGATGATTTTGGCATCTTCAGCCTATTGGAACTGTGCCAGGACTGCCTTTTGCTTCCACACTGCCCACTGAACATTTTAGTCATATTCAGACACCATTTGTTTCCTGTCCCCCCAGTCTTATTATTATTATTTCCTTTTTTCAAATTGAGACAGCATCTCACTTTGTCACCCTCAGTAGAGTGCTATGGTGTCACAGCTCACAGCAACCTCCAGCTCTTGGGCTCAAGCGATTATTTTGCCTCAACCTTCCAAGTTTCTGGGATTACAAGAGCTCACCACTGTTTTTTTTTTTCTTTTTTCTTTTTTTTTTTTTTTTTTTGGTTTTTTTTTTGTTTAGTAGGCCCGGGCTTGGTTCGAACCCACCAGCCCCGGAGCATGTGGCTGGCACCCTAAGCACTGAGCTACAACCACCCTGTCGTCCCAGTCTTGTCACATCTGCCAGGAACCTGACATGTGGGCACACTGCAATGATCCTTAATAGAGTGGCCCCCTTTGTTTCCCAATGTCTAGAAGCTACCAGTCAGAACTGTAACATACTTCAGTTCACAAAAGGCAAGAGAAAGACTGTGAAAGCTGTCACCTATAGGTTTCTTGGACTTCATTCTGGCCTTTAGCTAAGAAGAAAGGCTGCTTATAAGATAAAATTATGGAAGGAGACAGCTGCAAGAAAAAGACGCTTCAGACTGGGCGGGGTGGCTCACATCTGTAATCCTAACACTCTGGGGGGCCGAGGCGGGAGGATGGCTTCAGCTCAGGTGTTTGAGACCAGTCTGAGCAAGAGTGAGACCCTGTGTCTACTAAAAATAGGAAAAACTAGTCAGGCATTGTGGCAGGCACCTGTCATCCCAGCTACTGCTTGAGGGAATTGCATTCTACAGTAAAACCCAGAGCAAACTCTTAGATAAAATGATGACATCTTTCTGGAAGAGGCAAAACTGGTATGCTTAATGGTCCTTAACAGAATTACCATCACCAAACAAACCTGAAAGTACAGATCAGAAGTTTTATGATTTCCCAGTTACTGAATATGTATCTTTGCATAATGTCTTTGCAAAAATGAGTAACTATATAACATTTGTTGTAAATTGTACCAATTAATCTGTAAACATACGGTGCCAGTATTAAAATCATGAAAGTATTAATACTTACTGAGCAAATATTCCCAGATTTGCTTGAGGAAGTAGAAGTTTAAAATTGTGCATTATTTTTAACAAACGGTCATGGTTGAATTAGTTGTTCCGGGTAGGCTTATTTAGTTGCAAGGAATCTCAAGTGCAGATAAACATAAAATAACTCTAAAGCTACAAGTTAGCTCAGGAATGTGACATCGTTTTAAGGATGAGTGCCTGGGAACTTAAGAACCACCTCAGTAGATTTATCTTCCAACCAGAAATTACTGCTAGACCTTAGGAAGAGCAGACATTGGATAATGATCCCCTGGAGGAAAAGATGGCTCTTTAGGCTTGGACTCCGGTGACTCAGTTCTTATACTGTTAACTTATATTGTTAACATTCTCCCCCTACTCATCAACTTCTCTAAACTTACTGACAGTTCCTGATCCCTCATATTAAATTCAGCTTGTTCCCTTTTAGGTTCTTTTCTGCATTGTGACCCTTACCTCCTGGCTCCAATGGCCAAGAGACTCCAACTGGGCTAGCTGGCCTTTTCACACCAGGTCTCATCAGTGTCGTTTTCCAGCGTCGTTGGCTCTTTTTAGGTCAGGAGCCCACCCTGGGTCAGTGGGTGTTTAGTGGGTTCACACAGAGCAAAAAATAGCCATGTGAGCAGTTTCACTTAGACGTGAGCGTAGGCACAGCACACCTAACTTCTAGAATACTTCATTGTGTTTCTAACAGTTCTCATTTGGTTTACTGGAACAAGAAGTTTTCATAGAAGAGTGAATAAAATAGCCTTTCAGTAGACCCACTCATGAAACAGAAGAGGCTATACAAGTGAAGACAAAAACTTCTTCCCCAGGTTTTGAAAAATAGGTATTTCTTTTCTTTTCTTTTCTTTTTTTTTTTTTTTTTTGAGACAGAATCTCACTATGTTGCCCTCAGTAGAGTGCTGTGGCGTCCCAGCTCACAGCAACCTCAAACTCTCAGGCTCAAGCAATTCTCTTGCCTCAGCCTCCCAAGTAGCTGGGACTACAGGCGCCTGCCACAATGCCTGGCTGTTTTTTTTTGTTGTAGTTGTCGTTGTTTAGCTGGCCCTGGCAGGATTTGAACCTGCCAGCCTCAATGTACGTGACTGGTGCCCTACCCACTGAGCTACGGGTGTGGCCGAAAAATATGCCTTTCTTAAAAATTAGTTTATCCACTTGAGATTTCATATTTTCATTTGTAAGGATAAACTTCTTCTAATTTTTTTCAAAAATACATTGTAGAAACCAAAGGGGGGGGCAAATAACCTCAATCATTTTAGAAATGATGCAAAAGTCAAGTATCGTTACCTGGAAGAGGGGAAGGTCAGAGACACAGGATGAGGGAAAGTCCATTGAGTGGTTATAGCCTGGAGCAGTGGCTCTCAGCTCTCCCACCAGAATCATCAGGGAGACATTTTCAAACAGCCGAGAACTTTGCCTGGTTGAAAACCATTATTAAGTAGAATTACGCATGAATTACAGTTTCAAATCCTTTAACACAATAGAGAGTTGATAATAAGATGAAGTCCTTCCACTGTTAGTAGAATAAGGCAAAAGATAACCAAGCTAAAGTTCTGTGGCCTGTCAGGCCAGGATTATTGAGGTGGGAGGTCCTTGACACGAATATGTTTTCTTCATCAAAATGAAAAAGACATAACAATAGAATGTTCTAAAACCAGAAGGCCAACTGCGTGTCTATTTATAGGACTAATAAATAAAGAGTAGACATCTGATTTGAGATAAGGACCTGAAACATGAACGGCAACAACAACAAAAAAAGAATAGCCAGGGGTGGCAAACAAGTTCGACACAAAGAGCCAAAATTTTAAACTGTGAGAGTCAGAGAGCCACACCACGCAGTGACCTGCCAAAACAGACAAACACTCACACAAAAGCATATAATTTTAACAATAATATATTAAACA
>CAUYPK010045719.1:0-13907 GCA_963574355.1 Loris lydekkerianus
ATAAATTGAGGTGTGTTGTGGTTGGGTGCATAAATATTAATAATTGAGATCTCATTATATTGAGTATTACCTTTAACAAATATGAAGTGTCCATCCTTATCCTTAATTATTTTTGTTGGTTTAAAGCCTATTGCATCTGCAAACAGGATTGCAATGCCTGCTTTTTTCTGCTTTCCATTTGCCTGGAGTATGGATGACCATCCCTTCACATTGAGTCTGTATTTGTCTTTTAATGTAAGATGTGATTCCAGGATGCAGCAGATATCTGGCTTGAGTTTTTGCATCCAGTCAGCCATCCTGTGCCTCTTTAGAGGATAATTTGAACCATTCACATTAATTGAGAATATTGATAAGCCTTTCGAGAGTCCGGTGGACATTTTTAATCCTTTTGCGACTGTGGAAGTTGGAATTTGATCAAAAATTTTTTGGGTGGGTTTACTTTTGTAGTGGAGCATTATGTTGGTCTTTATGGAGGATAGGTCTAAGAATGTCCTGGAGAGCTGGTTTAGTTGTGGCAAATTTCTTCAACATGTGAATGTCGTGGAAGTATTTAAGTTTTTCATCATAAATGAAGCTCAGTTTAGCTGGTTACAGCATCCTGGGTTGAAAGTTATGTTTTATTAGGAGATAAAAGTCGATGACAATCCTCTTCTAGCTGAAAGGTTTCAGCAGAGAGATCTGCTGTTATTCTAATATTCTTCCCCTTGTAGGTAATAGTTTTCTTTCATCTGGCAGCTTTCAGAATTTTCTCCTTCATATTAATTTTAGTGAAATTGATTCTGATGTGTCTGAGGGATGTCTTATTCGGCTTGAGTCGTGCTGGAGCTCTGAAACTGTCTGCTGTCTGAATTTCAGAATCTCTTGGCATATCTGGAAAATTCTCCTTCATAATCTCATGGAGAAGAGACTCTGTGCCTTGTGAAGCCACTTCATCACTTTCGGGGATCCCTATAAGACGAATATTGGTTTTCTTTGAATTATCTCAGAGCCCTCTGAGAGAGTGGTCTGTTTTTGCTCTCCATTTCTCTTTTTCTTTGAGGGTTTGTGAGCGTTCGAAAGCTTTGTTTTCAATGTCAGAAATCCATTGTTCTGCTTGCTCCATTCTGCTACTGAGGGATTCTACCGTGTTTCTAAGATCTTTGAGGGATGCAACTTCTTATCTCAACGTGTCAAAATCTTTGGTCATTTGGTCTTTGAATCCATTGAATTCTTGAGATAACCTTTGGAATTCTAATTCAATCTTGTTTGCTATCCAGATCCTGAATTCAATTTCTGACATCTCAGCTACTTGTTTGTGCATGGGGTCTTGTGTTGTTTCTGCCCCATTGATCCTTGGGGGAGTTGATGTACTCTGATTATTCATATTGCCAGAGTTTTTCTGTTGATTTCGCCTCATGATTGTTTTTCACCATTGCCTCTGGCCGTCCTCAGAGTTGGGGAGGTGTCTCTGCAAGATTAGACCCCAGCAGGATCACTCTATTGTTGCTGGATCTTTGTAGGGAATGACCCTGTGTAGTTCCTCTGGGGCTGCTCTAGCTAGGGAGTTCTGGATGTGGAAGCAACTCCAGTGTGTAACACACCTGGATCCTGCAACAGGGCTGGAGGTGGTGCGCACAGTTCTGGGAGTGCCTGGCACCCAGTCACTTTGACACAGAGAGCCCAAGCCTCCAGCAGTCTCTGGCCATCAGAAGGGCTCTGTGCAGAGGGAGGGAGGGCTCCAGAGGGCACGCAGCTACCAGAGTCCCTGGCCAGATGAATGGGCTAGTGTGGAGCCTGGGATGACACAGGAGTGAGGCTGCAGAGTTGCGTGGCTCCTGCAGTTCCTAGTCAGGGAATGTGGAGGCCTGGTGGGTGTGGGTCACTGGTTGGCATCGCTGCACAGCTCTTATGGAGGTCTGGGCATCGCCAAGCCCAGGAGTTTGAGGTTGCTATGAGCTGTGACATCACGGCACTCTACCCAGGGCAACAGCCCAAGGCTCCAGTGTGCCAAAACCATCCCACTCTGCCCCTAAGTATTAAGGGTGTAAGGCAGCTCACTCCCCGTCTTTAGGCTGCTCAGTCACTACTTTACTTTGTCCCGCCCAATTTTTGCTCTGGGACCCTGAAGGGATTACTTGCCGGAGCAGTTCTTTCACAATGGCTTACTTTGCCCAGCTCAGTGGCTCATTCTGGGGTCCCAGACAATGCCCAACATTCTCCACACTCCTGCTCAAGCTATCCCCAAGGCAGCTCAACTGAGTGCCAAGTCCAAGAACACCAAAACACAGGTAAGGCCTTACCAGTTTGCAGTCTCACTGCTGCTTGTACTCATGGTTGGTGGCGTGATTAGGTTGGTTGAACACACGCAGCCACTTGCTAGTTTTGCACTGTTTTTGTCCTCCTCCTGGGGTCCAGAAGTCCCTTGCTGGCTCCCTGTATCCTCAAAGGGATGATCATAGGCAGATCCCACCAGCCAGAGATGTCTGGAGTCTTGTCTCCCCAGACTCACTGTACCCAGTTACAGGGAAGCTGTTACTCAGCCGCCATCTTTAATCCAATCGATTTTTTGAATTTCTGAGGAGTCTGTTGTTATTTCGTCTTTGTTGTTTCTGATTGATGACATTAGAGATTTTAGTCTTTTTTTCCTGGTTAGGTTAGCCAAAGGTTTATCTATCGCATCAACCTTTTCTAAAAACCAACTTTTTGATTTATTGATCTGTTGTGTAATTCTTTTGTTTTCGATTTCATTTAATTCTGCTCTAATTTTGGTTATTTCTTTTCTTCTACTAGGTTTGGGGTTGGAATGTTCTTCCTTTTCCGGTTGCTTGAGATGTCCCATTAAGTTGTTAACTTCCTCTCTTTCTGTTCTCTTGAGGAAGGCTTGCAGTGCTATAAATTTCCCTCTTAGGACTGCCTTTGCAGTATCCCAGAAGTTCTGATAATTCATGTCTTCATTGTCATTTTGTTCCAAAAATTTGGCAATTTCCTTCTTGATCTAATCTCTGACCCAGCTATCATTCAGCATAAGGTTAACTTCCATGTTTTTGTATGAGTATGCAGTATTCAGATGTTGTTACTGAGTTCAACTTCTATTCCATAGTGGTCCGAGAAGATACAAGGAATAATTTCTATTCCTTTAAATTTACTGAGGTTAGACTTGTGATCTAAGATGTGATCGATTTTGGAGTATGTTTTGTGGGCTGATGAGAACTATGTCTATTCAATTTTGTTGGGATGAAATGTTCTGTAGATGTCTGCTAATTCTGAATGTTGGATGGTTAGGTTTAAATCTAAGATTTCTTTGCTCAGCTTCTTCTTAGAGGATCTATCCAACACTGCCAAAGGAGTGTTGAAATCTCCTACTAGCTGGAGGAAATCAAGTTGCTTATGTCTGTTAGAGTTTCGCTTATAAATTGATGCTCATTCTGGTTGGGTGCATAAATATTAATAATTGAAATCTCATCATATTGAGTATTACCCTTAACAAATATGAAGTGACCATTCTTATCTGTCCTTACTGTTGTTCATTTAAAGCCTATTGTGTCTGGAAATAGAATTGCAACACCAGATTTTTTCTGATTACCGTTGCCTGAAATATGGATGACCATCCTTTCGCCTTGAGTCTATATTTATCTTCTAAGGTAAGATCTGACTCTTATATGCAGCAAATATCTGGCCTGAGCTTTTGTATCTAGTCAGCTAACCTGTGCATCTTTAGAGGACAGTTTAAGCCCTTCACATTAATGGAGAATATTGATAACTCTAGTAAAATTTGGGGTATCGAGTTTTTCGAAAGTCCTATGGACATTTTTAATCCTTTCGCCACTGTGGAAATTGGAGTTTGATCAAAAGTTTCTGAGTGAGTTTACTTTTGTAGTAGAGGATCGGGCTGTTCATTATGGAAGATAGGTCTGAGAATGTTCTGAAGAGCTGGTTTGGTTATGGCAAATTTCTTCAACATATGAATGTCATTAAAGTATTTAATTTCTCCATCATAAATGAAACTCAGTTTAGCTGGATACAGGATCTGGGGTTAAAAGTCAATGACCACCCTCTTCTGGCTTGAAAAGTTTCAGCAGAGAGATCTGCAATCTTTCTAATATTCTTCCCTTTGTAGGTAATGGATTTCTTACGTCTGGCTGCTTTCAGAATTTTCTCCTTCATATTAACTTTAGTGAAGTTAAATATAATATGCCTGGGGGATGGTTTACTCAGATTGAGTCATGCTGGGGTTCTGAAACTGTCTGATATCTGAATTTCAGAATCTCTCAGCATGTCTGGGAAATTCTCTTTCATAATTTCATGGAGAAGGACCTCTTCTCCTTGTGAGGCCACTTCATCAGTTTCAGGAATTTCAATGAGGTGGATATTAGCCTTCTTCAAATTATCCCAGAGCTCTCTGAGAGAATAATCCATTTTTGCTCTTTATTTCTCTTCCTCTTTGAGTGTTTGGGAGCATTCAAAGGCTTTGTCTTCAATGTCAGAAACCCTTTCTTCTGCTTTCTCCACTCTGTTACTGAGGGATTCTACTGTATTTTTCAGATCTTTGAGGGATGCAAATTCTTGCTTCAGTGTGTTAAAATGTTTGGTTGTTTTGTCTTTAAATTAGTTAAATTCTTGAGACAACTTTTGACTTTCTCCTTGAATTTCCAATTCCAACTTTTGAATTGCTCCTCGAATTTCTAATTTCAAATTTTCCTCCGTTCTGTTAATCTTGTTTGCAATCCAAATTCTTAATTCGATTTCTAACATCTTGGCCAGCTGTTTATGAATGGGATCTTCAGTTACATCTGTCATATCTTTCCTTGTGGGGGGGTTGATCAATTTTGGTTATTCATGTTACTAGAGTTTTTCCGCTGATTATGCCCCATGATTATTTTACACCATTTGATTTTTCCCCTGGAGCTTTGTTGAGGACCCATACAGTGCTATGGCCTGAGAAACTGGGGACCTGTTTGGTGTGAAGGGGCTAAGTGGTTCTGTCTTCTTTTTAGTTGGTCTCTGTCTGACCCTAGTGAAACAGTTACTCTGGGTTGAAGTCTCAGCTGTGGAGAAATGCTAGCAATTAAGTCACCCTGCTCCCGACAGGCAACAATTAGAAAAGGAAAATCAAACCTTCATACAACCACACACCCAGGGCACCACTTGAATAGTCCTTGGGTGATTGGCTCAGTTCAAAAGGTCCAAATCAATTGTCTCAGTCAGCACCTGTCTCAGGTGGAAAAGTTTAAATGGTCTCTGGCAACTGCATTGCATGGGTCTGGTGATAACTCAGATATGACTTGTTTCAGTGCTCCATGAAGTCAGGAGAATCCACCCAGCAAATAGATTAGTCTGGGAAGGTTGATGCCTCCTTCCCCACCTTGCACCTCTGTCACACCCAGTCACTGATAGCCCAGCAGGGCTGTGACCCAGTTGCCTCTAGTGAACAGATACTCCAGGGGTTTTCACCTGCCTGAATCACAAGGAAATTTATATCTGTTCAGCCAGGCCACTGTGCTCTGCCTCTATCCAGCAGCAGGAGGTGAGGCCTGACAACCTTGGGCACTTGATAGAGGCTGGGGGGTGTTCACTCAGTTCCAGGCATGCCCCTGATTGATGTTACTGACAGAACAGAACAGAGCAACTTTGCAGGAATTTGTTTGTGTCCCTGCTAAATTCCTCTGCAGAAGAGAAGCTTTTTGAGTTCCCAGAGCCTGCACCTCAGGCCCTGTCCTTGCTCCTGCAGGTTTGTGTTTGGTTATCTGTCAGTTCTAGCCTCCTGCCTTCATTTGTCTATAGGCTAATGATCCCATGAGGGCTGGGTGCATCTTAGGCTCAGTAAAGCAGTCCTCTGGGTCAGCCCACCCTGGAATTTTCCTGGCTCTGCGCATGCGTTTTCTAGTCCCCACGCTCCAGCCAGGCCAGTACCACCTCAGGCAAACCCTTTACTCATGGGGCCTGCGTTTCCATCCCAGATTTGTTCTGCAGTGGTTGCCACCTGAGAAGATGCCCGGCCTCCTCTGGTTGCCCAAGGAGACAGGGGGTGTGGCTTCGAAATATCCGGGAGTGAGCCCTATTGTTGCCAAAAATGGCTGGTGCTCTGCACCACGGGGCCTGTGTTTCCATCCCAGATCTTTTCTGCCAGTGGCTGCCACCTGAGAAGATGCCCAACCTCCTCTGGTTGCCCAGAAAGACAGGGGGTGTGACTCCAGAATATCCAGGGGTGAGCAATAGTATTGCCAAAAATGGCTGCTGCTCTGTGGCTCAGGGCACTGCCGCTCTGGCGGTTCCCTCTCAGCCAACTGTCCTCTCCTCACTCCTGTGCTGCAGAATCAGCACTGACCAGCTGCAGTCCAGACCCTGTCCACGCCCCTGGAGAAATCACCCAAGAATCTGGACTCCTGAGGGACAGGCCTCCAGACCTCAGAGTGAGAGTGGAGGGGATTTCTGGGAGCTCAGAATTGCAGGTAGAGAATATATACAGTTTTACACAGTTTTATGCCTGGTAGGAGAGCACCATGGCACCCTAGTAGGGGAAGTAGGTCCAGTTTTTAGGGGTCTCTCCCGTGGATTATAATGGGAGGACTTTTGAACTCTGCTCGTTTGTTTATGGGGTACTCTGAGCCATTCTCATGGGGGAGGGGACTTCCATCCACTTGGTGATGGATTTTGTACCCTTTGTTTTCATCCTTGGGGTTGCAGCTGGCCTCAGCAGGGTTGATGTGCATTCTTCAACCTTCTCTCTTGGTGCAGCTCTAATCCGCCAGGTTACTTGCTAAATTTCTGTCCTTTAACTCTCCTTCTGGATGGGACCCTCTCTCTGGACCAGGGAGGCCAAGGAGAAAGCAAAACAAACAAGGAACATGGAGCACCAGGCCATGGCTGAGAGCAGGAGGAGGGGTTCCAGAGGAGCACAGTTAAGACGAGAGCACCCGAAGCTGAGGCCCAGGAGGAGCAGGAACTGAAGAGGAACAGAAGGAGGAGCCCCGCTCTGCTATTATTTCAAATAGATCCCTCCACCAAATACATACCCTAAAACAAAACAAAACAAATTTAAAAATCAAGTTTGAATTATAAGACCCAATCAAATCTAAATACTTAAAGACAAAGAAACCAACAAACAAAACCAACCTGACTGATAAAAGTATGTGTTTCTTTTCTTTTATTCTTTGAGACAGAATCTCGCTCTATTACCCAGGTTGGAGTACATTGGCTTGATCATAGTTCACTGCAACCTCAAACTTCCCAGTGTGAGGAATCTTGCCACATCAGCCTTGTGAGTATCTGGAACTACAGACACACGCCACCATGCCTGGCTGATTTTTAAAAAGTTTTTGTGGTGATGGGCTCTTCTATCTCATCCAGGCTGTTCCCAAACTCCTTTCTCGAGTGATCCTCCTTCCCAGGCCTCCCAAAGTGCTGGTATCATAGGTGTTAGCCAGGGTGCCAGGCCTGACAAAGATATTTGAATCCCAGTGAACCTATTTCAGGTTATAATCAGCATGACAGAACTCCAATACAACACTATTTGTGCAGTTCTGAGAATTTTGCCTAGTGTGACAATCAAATCTATGAATGTAAGTAATAGGAATGGAGGATCTTTTAGGTCTTTTCCAACCTTAAATTCCATTATTCAATATTTTTGTCTTTTAAAAATAATTTTGTCTGGAAGGTATAACTGACCCATAAAGTTGCCCTTTTTCGAGGGGATAATTAGAAACAGATTTAATTCAATTCCAACAGGAAATTCAATTCCATTAACTTTCTACAGCCATTATAACCATGTATGTAATGATTTTAAGTCCTCCACACCAATGTATATGCATATACCCTTAAGGCAAAGTAAGAAAACTTTTCATAAAACATACAATTGCTTCTTATTATAACAGCTCTAGAGACAAGGAGATATAAAATTCATTTCTTTTTCTTTCTCTTTTTTGGCAGGGTCGCCCAGACTGTGGTACAGTGGCATGATCATAGCTCACTGCAACCTCAAAGTCCTGGGCTCAAACAATTTTCTCACCTTATCCTCCAGAGTAGCTGGGACCACAGGTGTCCACCACCATGGCTAATTTAAAAAACTGGGCTTGGGGGTGGGTAGAGACAGAGTCTATGTTGCCCAGGCTGGTCTTGACCTTCTGGCCTCAAGTAATCCTCCTTCCTCACCCTCCCAGAGATCTGGGATTATAGGTGTGGGCCTCCACACCTGGCCCCAAATCCATTTTTTTATATAATCTCAGAATTAAGCCAGGAGATTGGGTTTTTCTTTCATGGGAGAATGGGAGTCTTTTTCCTAAAATAGTTTTTCCAAGTTTTTCTAAAGACAGTAATGTCTATTTTAATATGAAACTGTATGGAATTAACATTTTTTATGTGTATTTGTTTGATATTTGGGGGTTAGTCTTTTTTTATTTTATTTTTATTTTTTTTTTTTGAGACAGAATCTCACTTTGTCACCCTTGGTAGAGTGCTATGGCATCACAGCTCACAGCAACCTCAAACTCTTGGGCTTAAGCAATTCTCTTGCCTCAGCTTCCCAAGTAGCTGGGACTATAGGCACCTGCCATAACACCCGGCTAATTTTTGTTGTAGTCGTCATTATTGTTTGGCAGGCCTGGGCCGGGTTTGAGCCTTCTAGCCTTGGTGTATGTGGCCCGCGCCTTGCGCAGTAAACTACGGGCCCGCCAAAGGTTAGTCGTTTTGTATCGGTTATTCATTCATGAGCATTTCATGTATTTCCTGCATGATGGGAAAACAAACTGAGGGGACATGACTATCCTAAGTATGCATAGCTGAGGTGGAAGACTCTACTGTAGTGAGGCCCTCCTACCCCAAAGTCGGTTACTGCTCCTCCACATTTCACCAACTCCGTGACATTGTACCAGTCACAAACTGGTGACATTTCACTAACCTTACTCAGGAGGAAAACTGGGCATGCTGTGATTCTTACAGTGCAGTGTAAAGACCAACCACGGAGAATGTTCTTGGGGAAGGAGTGCCTGTGAAACACTGGCTTCTACACCCAGCCCTACTGAAGCAGATCCTGGGGAAGGGTCCCAGGAGTAAATGTTTTAGGCAAAGTCTGTGGATGATTTTTATGCTTATCAAGGTGTTGGAACTGTATATAGAAGGAACGTTGACTCATAGCTGAGTAATCACCATGGCAACCAAATAACCCATCACCAGAACCATATTCCAAATCTCATGTTTACCGACTTCTACTTTAAATGATAGATTAGTGAGGAACAACACCACCAAGATCCGGGCAAAAGGTCATCATTTATTGTTTAACACAACCACAAGTCCAGAAGCAGCCTGACATGACAACTCTTCTATCCTGGTGATGATCCCTTCTGGATAATAGAGTGACAAGGTCATGAAGCCCCTTCAACAACCAGAGATATGCTTGTCCCAGAGTGGCCCCGTCAGGGACACACCGTCATTCTGCCAGCTATACCAATGTGAGACATGTGGGGTGATCACTCAAGGGAACTGTTGTGTGCTAATGTTATCCCAGTCCATCACTGCTTCAAGCCCAGGGATCTATAAAGCAGACAGCAAATCTGAGAAAGAAAAAAAAAGACATTGGGAATAATTTTAGAAAGAGGAGGGATGGGACACTTTTAGAACTCTGATATCAAAACATGAGAAAGAGAGAATCTGAATTTTCCATCTTCCATTTTCTGAGACTGTCTGCAATGCACTCTTAATAAATCAGCTTGGAATAAAGCTCAGGTGATGGGCCTTTGGTTGCCATGGTGATTACTCAGCTGTGGACAGCTGCCTACCGTGCCCTTAATTCTCCTACAGAAGCACACACAAGGTCAGCAGAGAGGATGGAATGCTTATCCCAGACTCCGGAGAGGAGAGTTGGACTCTGCCTGGCACATGACCATCATTTATTTAAAATTCATTCCATTTCTTAAAATATTAGCGAAAGTTTTAACATAAAAGGAAGCAAGTTTGAACTCTGGCATGCAGAAAATTTTATTTTTATATAACTTAATTATGATTCCTACCTTTACAGCAATGGGACACTGGGGAATTTAATCAGTCTTTAGAGATCACTTTACTTTGTCAAGGCTGTGTGAAGGTTTAGCAGTGGGGATTGGTTACATGTGGACAGGGTTTTCAGAGGACATAGCCTGGGTACACAGTGACCAGGGAGACCTCCTTACTTTCCATATAGGTGGTCGTCTTTAGTCTTGCACCTCTCTCTGCTGCTCTGCTGGGGTCTGTCCATGAAGCATAAATTTCACTCTTCGGGACACACCAAACTCTCTGCTTTTGTCATGTTTCTTCAATCCCCTGGAATCTTTTTCTATTATATAGGTAGAGAAAATCCCCTCCCTTTCATGTTTCTCCCAAACATTTTGTTTACACCCTAACCTTTCTGTTGCCCGGAGGCTTAGAGTTTTAGAAAACCCAGGAAAACTTTCTGTTTTCTAGCTTGCTGTATTTCTCCCTGGAGACATTCATTCATTTATTCAACAAGTATTTATTAACCATCTACTAAGTGCTAAATACTATTCTAGGCTATGAGAATATAGTAGTGGACAAAACATACAAAAATCCTGTGATTGTAGGGCTTGTACTCTCGCGGGGTAGACAAACATCCACACGTGTGACATATAAAACCATTGTATGGTGCCCCATAATCACATTAATGATTTAATAAAAAAAAAAAAAATAAGTAAAGTGTATTGTGTGCTAGGTTACCTGCTAGGGGGAAACAGCTCAGGAGGGCGCAGAGGGAGTGGTAAGTTGCAATTTTCAGTAGAGAGAAGAAGGAGACCTTGGAGCATAGACTTACAGAGGGTTGAGGGAATGAGCTAAGTGAAATATCTTAGAGAAGAGTATTCCTGCTCAAGTGAAGTCCCTAAAACAGGAGCATGCTTGGGGCTGTTCAGGAAATAGCCAGCAGAACCAGATGGCCAAGGTTGAGCAAGGAAGGGGACAAATGGCTCAAGGTAAGGTCAGAGGTCTGCGTGTGTGTATCTATTAGAATTTTTTTTTCCAAAATAGATAAAGTTTTTCTAAATTTTATAATACATATCTTTTTTTTAAAAAAAATTCAGAATATTACAGGGGTACACACATTTTGGTTATATAATTTGCTTTTGGACATTTTAAGTCAATGTTATAGAAGTGTGCCCTTTTTCCAGAATATGTGCACTGCAACAGTTAGGTGTCTCTTAGGTTTTGTAAACCATTGTAAGGACTTTGATATTTTGGGGGGAAACCACTGGAGGATTTTGATTGGAAACATAATAAGACTTGCATTTTAAAAGGATCACTGTGGCAGCTGGGATGAGAATGTACCTTAAGGAAGAAGAGTGGAAACAAAAAGATGTCAAAAATGAAACTGGAGCTCAGTGTCCATAGCTCAATGGTTATGGCACCGGCCACATACACAGGAGCTGGCGGTTTTGAACCTGGCCCAGGCCTGCTAAACAACCATGACAACTACAACAAAAAAAAAGCCAGGCATTGTGGCGGGTGCCTGTAGTCCCAGCTACTTGGGAGGCTGAGGCAAGAGAATCGCTTGAGCCCAAGCGTTTGAGGTTGCTGTGAGCTGTGACAGCACCACACTCTATTGAGAGCAACATAGTGAGACTCTGTCAAAAAAAAAAAAAAAAAAAAAAAGAAAAAGAAAAAAAAGAAAGAAAGAAAAGAAAAGAAAAAAGAAATTGGACCAAATTGTCAAATTTCAAAGCTTATTGCCTTATGATAAGAGAAAGTACAGATCGCAGTCCAGGGGACTTCAAGCCAGGTAGTTAAGAAGCTTGCCTTACAGCAGTGATAGCACGGTATATAAACCATGAAAAAGGAAGTATATCCACATCGACCTTTTTGGTGATTGGCTGTTACACATTATCATTCTTTTTAGAACAAACAGCTCTTTATGCTGATTTGTTTATAGCTAATTGGTTTAATTTTACTGAATTATGCTGACATGGATGCTAAGTTTATGGTTTGTATTTATGACTAGAGAGAGCCATTTCAGGGAGATCAGGATGACTTAGGCTTGATTATATGGCTACGGGTGAACGGCCTTGGGGTATATCTGAACTGTGGCCTCTGCTTCTTTTTCTTTAACAGAGAGGAGTCTTCCCCTTGCAGAAACTCAGATGTGAGATGAATCTGAGACTATTAAGAAGTAGCTAGATTCTGGGGTTATAACCCTTCTCTACCTGCTTTTTTTATTATGTTGGCACAATTTCTTCTTTTCCCCGCTGCAAGAGGCAGTCATCACGGATCCAGGTTTTATAACATGTGACAGGTTTTCCAGGAGCTTTTGCTCCATGACAAGCATAATACCCTTCAGGGATGCCACAGACAATCATTTGTGCTATAGCACTTCCTGATAACATGAGTCATTTTTAAAAACACTATCTAGTAACTCTATTTTGCAAATGGCCTCACAATTTGATTCAGATAAGCTGAACTTTATTAAATCCTGGTGGATATGTCCCATCACATGTTACATCAGTTAAGTACTTTTTTTTCAAACAAAGAAATTTATTTCTAAGCTCTGTAGTCATTTCTCTCTTATAACTTCTATATCTCAGCGTAGCTTTTATGGCTGGAGGCCCTCCTATTACTTTGAATTAAAGCGCAGCTATTTCCTGGGCATATATATCAGCATCTGTTCTACATAACGACTTGTCTAACATGCTCTGATTTAAGCTATAGGAGTAACAGGAGTATTGGAGCAGGATGGAGTAGGGATGGGCTGGCGTCTTATTATTATTCCAGCTGATTTTTATTAGCATTCATCTGGAATGCAGCCATTTCTTCCTTAGAGCCTTTTAAAGTGTAGTTGCAACTATTATCTACTTGGAAGAAAGCTTACCACAACTTCAAATTCTTCCAGTAACAATTAAAAGTCTTGGATGTTTTATCTTGCATTTTTGTTTTTTACATCTCTGTGCTGAGATCATGGCTTCTGAATCTTATTGGAAACAATAGAAATCAAGACTGGCTGACTTGAGTGGAAAGTGAATGTGTCAAAAGAATGTGAAACAGACCATAGAAATGACGAGATGTCTGGAGAGCTAGACCCAAAGGGCAGGTGGATTGCAAGGGAGGAAGGGACGGCCAAGGCCACATCACAGGAATCATCTGCCAGCATGCTGCCTCCAGCATCATTAGATCCTCAATAGTTATAGAAAAAAGTGAAAGAACTAAACCTTTATATTTTATTTTTTTGGAGATGGAATCTTGCTATGTTATTCAGGCTGATCTTGAACTTCTAGCCTCAAGAAGTCCTCCCACCTCAGTCTCCCAAAGTGCTGGGATTACATAAGCCACTGTGCCTGGCCTGATGAGCTAAATTTTAAAGAACATGAGGAAGTTAGTAAAGAAAAAAATGGGACAGGCATAGTCTCATCTGAGAGAATAGAAGAGCCTATGTGATTGGCACTGAGAAATAAAACAGCTTGACACTTTGGGAAGAGGTGAAAAGTAGGCAGAGACAGGTCAGTCAAGTCACTTATGCTAGGCCATGCTGAAAAGTGGGACTTTCTTCCTGCAGGGAATTAGAAGAGATTGCAAGGTTTTCATCAAAGGTGGGAGGAAAATGTTCTGAGTTTTTTTTTTTTTTTTAATTGTTGGGGATTCATTGAGGGTACAATAAGCCAGGTTATACTGATTGCATTTTTTAGGTAAAGTCCCTCTTGCAATCGTGTCTTGCCCCGAGAAGGTGTGGCACACACCAAGGCCCCACCCCCTCCCTCCTTCCCTCTCTCTGCTCTTCCTTTCCCCACCCCTCCCTCCTTCTTTCTCTCTCTCCTCTCCCTTTCCCCCACCCCCACCGTGACCTTAATTGTCATTAATTGTCCTCATATCAAAATTGAGTACATAGGATTCATGCTTCTCCATTCTTGTGATGCTTTACTAAGAATAATGTCTTCCACTTCCATCCAGGTTAATACGAAGGATGT